>JARVZY010006225.1:0-27027 GCA_030686995.1 Artemisia argyi
TCAAACCGAACAAAAAGAAAGATTGTAACAGTTTTGTTATGGTCCTTTCTTGAATAACTTCGGATATTAATGAAGCTAGGCTTCAACAAATTCGATTCTTGTAGTTGTGTGATTGTGAGGGTTCATAGTTGTGTCTAGTTTGTAGGATTTTTTTTTCCTTCAGTTTTTAAGTCATAGTTTTGGATTTGTTGTTGTCGGTTGTGAGACGTGAAGTTGTTTGTTGTTGATTGTTCGATTAAGGTTGTTGGATTTGAATAGGTTATTGATTGTTTCATGTTGGTGAAAATCGGGAAAAATGATGTGGTGAAAATGGTGATAGTGGCTATTTATTTTCTTCAAAAAGCAACCGAAAAGATTATTTGCTGCGTTTATTCTCAATTGGTTATGTTTTACTTCATCTTCCTGACATTCAATTCGTGAGATGGTTGGTTTGCTTGGAGCTTGCATATTTCACTTTAAATTTGTGAGCCATTTATTATGACCACTTTACATTTATAAGGCTACTTAAGCTTTTAGTATATAAGATAATTACTTTCCTTGAATTCAAATGTTTCAAGCTTACTTATTGAGCTCTGTGTTTAAATGTTTCAAGCTTACTAATAGACTGAAAATTGTTAAAAGTTTTAACACAAATTGAAGTTAGAAGTATAATAATAAGTGAAATTGTTGGTGATTGCTAGTTCGTCGATTCAAGAAAGATTGTCATATTTTACACTTTTATTAGAGTGAAAATAACATGGTGCAAGTAGTCAAATTACTTATGCCTGAATCGAGCTCCAAACGAGCTCAACTGTAGACTTCGACCATGTACAATAAGTCATCAACCGAACCCAGATTTCAACCTATAACCCTTAAAACGGTTCAACCTATAATCCTTAAAACGAGTCGGACATACTCTCTTTGTTTAAATACGAAATGTTACACTTAAATTAACAATCATGAGCAAACAACGTAAAAATATCGATGACACTAAACATAGTACACGTGTTTAATGATTTTTTCAATCTTGAATTTCATCAATGTAGCCTAAAATCAAAAGAAATTGGTTGTGTCTCTATAGCGGTGGGCTGAAATCTCGTGTATTAGTTGCCAAAACGAAAAGAAAGTGGTTGGTAGGCAAGAATAACATAAAATATATATATATTCGATGACTGAGAGATTCGAAATCTCGCGGGGAAACCCCATGTACTTAGCAGGCACACGCCTTAACCACTCGACCAAAGCATCACTTTTGAATTCTCCTTCTTATTCTTTTTATTTAGAGTTAATTGCATTTTTGGTCCTTGTGGTTTGGCCAAATTGCAGGTTTGGTCCCCAAAACTTTAAAAGTGCAGCAATAGTCCCCATTTTAAAGTTTGGGTTGCATTTTTTGTCCTTTTTGGTGTGAAATGACCAAATTACCCTTGTCTTTTTCTGAAGAAGAAAAAGGGTATTTTGGTCATTTAACTTTATCCAAGGACCAAAAATGCAACCCAAACTTCAAAATGGGGACTATCATTGCACTTTCAAAGTTTTTGGGACCAAACTTGCAATTTGGCCAAACCACAGGGACCAAAAATGCAATTAACTCTTTTATTTATTTACCAAACTTACTCAGAATATTCAAGTTTTATATTACATTAATGAATTTTACACAAAGCCTTTTGTACATGTTACATAGTTTGGTGTTGAACATAGTTCAGAGTGATGAGATTTCTAGTTATGTTGACATTTTCGAGCCCTTAGATGCTTACTTCTCGAGTATGGTCGTACTAAATAGTTCTAAAGCTGAGTTCTTATATTGCCTTGTTTGCAACCAAAATCTAGAAGCAATTGCATTTGTGCGATTGTCCTTTCAAATTTTGTTTACAACAATCGATTTGCAAATTATCAAAATTGTTGTTAGACGGCATCCGGGATTGCTTATTTACGAATTTAAATGCTTATAATGTAAGCATTAGAACTTGTGCTTGGTTAGTAACAACATCAAAGTATGTGTTTAGGATTTCACTGCTTATATGCTTGTTGCCGTTTTCGAAAATAAGTTGCTCTAAATAAGCAATTACAAGTTGCTATGTCAGAACAGCTGAATTCACTCGCAAAGAATCAAATAAACCAATTTTTGATAACCAAACACCTAAAAAAAACTGCTTATAACGCAGAAAAGCTATTCTAATATGAAATCCCTAAGTTACGCCCATTTGTACTGATTCTGTGCAGCACAGAATCGAGTCTTATTTTACAGCTGAAATACATACACATGACAACCAGAATCAAGAGAAAATATGAAGTGAATAACTTTGAGAAATTTTAACATAATAGCATTATTAACAAAAAAAAAAAAAAAAAACACAAAACAAAAAACTCCGTAATACAACAATCATCTCCAACTCCTTCTTGATCTCATTTACCTTGATAGTAGGCACATCTCCATTGATAGGCTCTGAACCCCGCCAGGAGGGCAGCTATCACCGAGGCTATTACTTTGAGAGTGTCGACAGACTCCGCGGGTTCGTAAACATTAACAAATCTCTGTCAAAGTTTACGAGCTCGCGGAGCTATTGACACTCTCAAGATAATAGGGTCGGTAAGATAGCCGCCCTCGTGGCGAGGTTCACAGCCTACCAATGTAGCTGTGCCTGCTATCAAGGAAAATGAGATGGAATTTGTAGAATGATTGAGATTTTTCCTCCTCCTCCGGTGCTATTTCCACAGCTACACCAGCGCATTAACAAGACTACAGATGAGCGTAATTAAACTTCTAAGGGACAATTTAGAGTATGGGTTAATTAGTAATGGGTTGTGCTGCCTCCAAGTTACATTCTCATTTAGTATTAGCTTGCTACCCGCGGAGTCTGGCGACACTCTCAAGATAACAGGGTCGGTAGCCCTCCTGGCGGGGTTCACCGCCTATCAGTGCACGTGTGCCTGCTATCGTAGACACAAGAAAAAAAGAGATCAAGTGGAGTTGGAGATGATTATTTTTCCTACCCCACCTCCTCATCCGGTGGCTTTCTGTGGTGGTGAACAAAGATTTTTTGGAAAACTGTTGGTGTGGGAGGAGCTAGGAGATTGATTACTTAATAAGAGTTGGTGTGCTCTAGCACAGAGCTTAAAACAATGAAAAGTGTGGCTAGAACACTAAGGGTATGAGACGTTTTATAAAGGGTGAATGAGAGAGGTAGTGTACGTGTGTGTCAAAAGTATACAAGTATATCTTACAATACAATGGTGGCCGGTATCAAGAGTCTCAACAAACGTACACAAAGCCATGCAAAAGGTTAAACAAATTTAAAGTAAAAATGACTGCAAAATTGAAAGAAAATAAATGTATGTACCGCCCTTCACCTAAATGTAAATTGAAGTACTCGTCATTGGAGTACAATAATGTGTTAAAAGACATCTAATGCCACAAAAAGTGTAAACAAATTTAAAGTGAAATGAATGCAAAGTATCTATATAAAGAATGAATAATGGCAAATAATTAAAAAATGTATCGTACACAATTTCTTCTTGTGGGTAGCGAACAAATTTTTTTGCTTTTGTGGGTACTTTTCTTTCAAATTCATATTTTTTAGGGTATTTTTTTTTTTGGTAAAAGGTCAACGACCCGGTAAATATATTACTCCAAAAAACGTTTAAGTACAACGGATATGGGTGAATCCCATATCTCAGCCCGTTACATAGGCGAAAAGCTTACATAACAAGATACTTCCTATTTTCAAAACAAGAAAACAAACCATTAATCACATGATAGTAGTGACTCTGACAAAAGATAAACTACTTCCTACGACCTTGGAGATTAACACCATAAATGGCATTAAGAGCATCTAATTCCCCTAGAAGATCATAAATTTGTTTCGAATAATCATCATAGTCATACTCATCTTCACGATCATGACCACCACCAAAAAGATTTGCTGATTCGTCGAACGTGTTAAGAACCTCATCCTCATCGCTATGAGAAACCTCAACCTCACCCACCTTTGAAAATGGGTTAGTCCTCTTAGTGACAGAGGTAGACGGAATAGGATGACCAGCATCATCCACAAGAGTAGCTTTCCCATCGATCAGTAGCTTTTCAAGCTTACTAATTTTCTCAACAATAGGAGTAGAACCAACTTCCATTGTTCCCATTGAATCACTCACAAGCGGTTCTTGCATATCACTCACAAGAGGGACTTGTGATGTAGTGCCAGTCTTAACCGACTCATCCTTATTAACTTCCATTGTACTGCCAGCATCCACATCCTTGTTAGTAACAACCTTAGGAATACCAAAACCATCTGTATCATCCATATTAAGAGCATCAAACTTATTAGAAGTAGTGATCTTGGTCCCACTCGTACTAGCCACATCAGAAGCCTTCTTCTTACTGACATTAGCTTTCTTTGGTTCGAGAGGAGTCTTTTTGGGCTGATATTCAAAATGCTTACCCACCACAGGTTTGGTAAAACCTCCTCGACCCGGATTCGAACCAACTTGCTTTCCCTTCTTCTTATTATTAACAGGCTGGAACCCATCACTTGCGTACTTAGTAGGTTGAGCATTCAGTATGACAACCTTAGGGCACTCAACCAAAGTATGTCCAAATACCTTACATTTATCACAGCGAGGCGGTTTCCACTCATATTCAATCCGGATCATCTCAATAGTCGAACCCGTACCATCAAGTAGAGGAATCTCAACAGTGAGACTGTCCTTTAGTACCTCATCCGACTTTACTTCAATCATACACCTAGCAAAGCTACTCCGGCCCCAAGATTCCTTGCACATTTGACTAGTAAAGGCATCTTACCTTTTGGGTGTCCCAATCACAGTAGCAAGAAGGCTAAGCCCGTCATCAGAGAACATAGCTAAAGGAACATCATGGAATTTAACCCACACTGGAATGTTAGTCAAATCTTCTTTAAGCAAGTTGGTGTTCAATGTCCATGGTTTAAGGATAATAGGGACATTACGAATCAACCAAGGACCATTATCAAGGACATCATCGACACCTTTCTTCGAAGTAAACTTGAAGAAAAAGAAACCCTTAGCATTCATCATAACCTTTTGTAAACCATACTTAGCCCACGCATTGCGAAATTATTGAACATTTTTACCCCTCTTAGCTAATAGAATTTTTTTTTCCCGAAGGGCAAAAATGTCACATAGTAACCTAAAAAGGATGGCTTTGAAAGAAAAGTACCTACAAAAACAAAAACAAAAAAAATTTGTTCGCTACCCACAAGAGGAAATGGTTGCAAGTATGATATATATATTTTTTTAATTATTTGCCCAAAGAATAATTGATTCTTTTCATATTTCACGGGGCTAAAACCTTTTATGTTACTCGAACTTGGAAAAGATGTGTGATCATGACTATGAGTGGGTTCATTTTAATCGTTTTGGATTAGGATTTACTTAAATAAGCAAGTGGTGACATTCCCGTTCCACCAGCTAACCGTATTCATAGGAAAACCAAATACACAGCAACGAGATCTGTTCCAAGCATCCTATTAACCTGCATGCCGTTTTTCAAAAGTATAACAAGTGCCCACACGAGTCCCAGGATAAGAAACCCCATAGTGTAGTAAAGACTGTTATCTTGGAGAACAGTGTATTAAAGACTTTAATGCAATTGAAAATCCATAATCGCACTGTAAATGATGACTTCACATTATTGTAAAGATAAAAAACTTATACCAAGGATATATATGTAATTATTCACCTTTGGAGAGATATATATGCAATTTCATCTAATGTAATTAATAGTTATCTTGCATGTTTTGATTGGGACAAACATCATGAATCATGATGTTTCTTTAGTGTTTTTTTGCCAATACCGGAAAAAGTTAAAAGATACATTGTGCTTGAGATGATTCTTTGAGAAAGTGTCAAGTAAACTTTGGTTTGCATCAAATCATGCTAGCTACTCGTATTATTTTATTTTATTTTATTTTATTTTATTTATTTATTTTTTTTTTCACTCATAGATTGATAAACATACTTGTCTAGCTTGTTCAAACTTTAGCCTTGCAATCAAGAGAAACATTTGATGGTGGACAAGTTCACTTTGGGTTTGCTTCTAGATATATTTAGTCAAGAGCAGAAGTACATTGAAATGATCAAAGACATTTTGTCTAAGTATTAGGTAGTAGTAACTGATCCAAATGCTTGGCTGTGATGTCTGGACACTCATTTGCATTCTCATGCATGTTCGAAGTATCAGATGAATCAATAATTGATACGTCAATATATATACACCATCAGGGCCAAACATCAAAAGGCACAATTCAATCTTGTTCTCCATAAATAGCAATAAGTATATGGTGTCAACTTTATCCTAACGTGTTACTCATGTGGAATGTGTTGGTTTTATAGACAAAATAATAATAGTCGTGTGTTAGGATCGAACTTGAGATCACGGGATTTCACACAATACGTATGAAGAGGAAATGTAATAATTATTTATAAAATGTTATAATTAATTATTAAATACAAAACAATTAAATAATAATTAGTGTTATTGATTAATGACTAATTAATTATTAAACGAAGATTAGGAAACTAATTGCTAGATAATACTTGGAAACAAAAGAAGGTTCCGGAACACCCTTTGTGGGCTTCCAACCGATCGGCCACAAGGAGGAACCCACCTCCTTTGTGCCTTGAGCTCCAAGTAATCTCTAGTATATAAGCAAACCCAAGGTTAAGAGTTTTCTCATAACTTGTACACACACAAATTGGGTTTTCTCTCCTTCTCTCTTTCTTTGGTCGAACCAAATCCGAACACCCCTAAGGGTTTCGAATTTCTTGCATCCAAAATTGTTTTGTGGAATTTACTTGCATAATCTTTTCCTTGAATTAGTACGTGTGTACAAGAACGTGAATCAAACACACTATTGTTTGATTCTTGGATTGAATTACAAAACGGTAAGGGGTAATTCATATAATCCTCATAAACCCTAATTAGGGTTCATTGGTTCCGGAAGATTGCATTGATTCTTGTTCGGGCTAGAATCACTACGGTATGTTTACTATTTAAATTAAAGATTAATTAATTACATGTTATTCGATCTTTTATAATTGCTTCCGCTCATGCTCACTTTGATGTTCTTGGTATATTAATATGATTGTCATGATATAATAATTCCAACAGTGGCATCTAGAGCCGTTATAATGTGTAATTAATTATCGCAACGCATAAAATTGGATTTGATTCGAATAGTTACATGTTTTTTTTTAGGGTTTGTGTTTTATTTTCCCTAACCCTAATTTTTTTGGTCGAATGACCTTTTAGGGTTTTTAGGGTTTAGTTTTTTTTATTTTATAAAATTGACTAGAAACCCTAAGATGTCATGTAATTTTTTATGCGTTTTAGTAAACGATCTTGGTGCAATATGTTAATTGTTAAGCTAAATCCATGAAAAGTGCATGTTTGCATGGATTTTTATTGTGTTATTTAAATGGTTTAAATTGCTTATATATATTAATGGTTAAGATTATATATTAAAACATGTAAATTTTTAATAGATGTCGAATTGGGGAAGACTCCAATATTAAGTAATCAATTATGTGCTATGTGGTATTTATTTAATTTTGGCTTACGCAATCGATTTATCGATGTATGTGGCTCTTTTTCTAAGAAAAAGAAAGCCCTAATTGAATTAATACGTTTATACGCCTAGATTTGATTATTAATAGGATCTTTTAATAAGATTTGCATGTGGCTACATGTTTTATACATATTTAATTGTTATGATTATGTATATGTGTTTATTTAGTTGTTTTATTTTTATTGCAAATTACTTGTTTTGTTTATTTATTGTGTTAGACATGTTTATATAAACGAAAAGGGTAATTTTTTGAATAGAAAAAATAATACGGACTAAATAATGGCGAAATTGTTTTGGTTTTTAAGAGTTAAAATTTCAAAGGATTGGTTGATTGATGTTTTTGTACGTAATGGTTAAATAGGCTCGACCAAAGTTTACACACTGTGTGATGGGTATAAGGATGGCAACGCATTAAATTGTGGCCTTAGAGAGACAACATTCATGTCTTAACGCTCGTTTGTGTGTAAATTAGACTTACCGAACAACCATTACATGTACATTGTCATCTTAAGGGTGAATAATCCACAATTCCACAATGATTATCCGAAACACTATGCCTTCGGGCGTATGCAAAAGTACGATATAGTGGACGATAATTGATGGTTATTCTTTAATTGGTGAACCCGATACCTCAATCAAAACTTTGTTATTTTACTCTTAGCAAATTGGTAATAAAAATGTTTTGTAAAACCAATGTTATGAAGTTGTATGCATGCTTCTTCATACATTATTTTGAACACATCAAAATAATTATACCCTTATAAATTAAGTTGAATGCCATCTAATTAAGAACACTTGAAGTTGTAATTTACGTCATAGTGAGACTTGGCGAGATTGCAATGGAAAGGTAAATTTCATAAATTCATTGCTAGCAGATCAACTGATGTAATGGATTTATGAGTTTACAGTTTTTAAGTTAGACGACTTAAATTGAGTAGGAAGTGAGACTTGGACTCAAGGCATTAAGATGGGGACTAAACATGCTTACAATACAAATGTTTTGTGATTGTAAATCCCATAAATCTAGGAATTGGACAAAAGTTATGCCAATTACTTGTACGACAAGTTACCTCATATTATACTTTCATTACTAGCAGATCAACTGAATGTGATGGAACTATGTTTATGGAGGATCCTAGTTTTCAAGATTATTCTATGGATTTATTTTCCTTGGGTATTTTAATTTTCTTGAAAAAATGTATTATCAAAAATACTAATGTTTTGAACTTTCTTTATCTGTAGAAATGGCTCAAACTGATAACACCAACCTACGTTCTGTGTTCAAAACTTATTTTGAACGAGAAAAATTGACTGGCTCGGAAAATTTCAATGATTGGTACCGTTCACTAAGGATTGTCCTGCGAGTGACTGGTCAACTCGAAATCTTGAAAACGCCTTGCCCTGCTGAACCTGAAGGCGCGGCAGCTACTGAAGCTGCTAAAGCCAAATGGAATCTTGATAGCAAGGAACATATTGATGTGGCCGCAATGATGTTAGGGGGAATGTCCACCTCTCTTCAAAGACAGTTTGAGGAGTATTTTCCCAAGGACATGATTGATGAACTCAAGAAACTCTATGAGAAACCATCAAATGTAGAGATTTACGATTTGATGGAAGCTCTACATGGTTGTAAGCAAGGTCCTGGTGAACCTGTGAGTGCTCATGTGTTGAAAATGAAAAGTTACATGGATCAACTACAAACACTTGGGAAACCCTATGACAATGATATGGCTGTGAACTTAATCAATAGATCCCTTGATAAGGAATTTAGTGGTTTTGTGAGGAACTTCAATATGCATTGCGTGGGGAAGACTGTAAGTGAATTGCACGCACTGCTCATTGATTATGAGAAAGGTACACCACAAAAGGCTCCTACGCCCCAAGTACTTGCAATACAAGGGGGTAGAATTAACAAGCCAAATGCGAACAAGAAGAAGGGTAAAGGGAAGAAGAAGGATGATAAGAATAAGCAGGTTATGGCTTATCAACCACCTCAACCAAAGAAGAACCCTCCTATCAAGAATAATCCAAAGAAGGATCAAGGATGCCATTACTGCAAGGTGATGGGCCACTGGAAGAGGAATTGTCCTCTTTATCTCGATGACTTGCGAAACAATAAGGTTAAGAAGACTGGGCACATGGGCGCCAGCACTTCAGGTAACTTATTTGTCATTGAATTATTTACTTTATCTCGTAAAATAAATTCCTGGGTATATGATACTGGATGTGGTATTAATATTTGTAATACACTGCAGGGGTTTAGAGAGGAAAGGAGACTAGCTTATGGGGAGCAATTTCTGCATGTGGGCAATGGAGCACAAGCAGCGGTTGAAGCCATAGGAATGTTTGATTTAGTTTTACCTTCGGGTTTAGTACTTTGTTTAAACAATTGTCATTATGCACCTTCTATAATTAGAGGTGTTGTTTCCTTTTCATGTTTGTTGGATCTTGGTTTTTCTCATACTATTGATGGCAATAAAATTTCTGTTTCTTTAAATGGTGTATTTTATTTTAATGCTGTTGCTGTGAATGGTGTGTTTGAAATTGATATGAATAATTGTGTGACTTCCAACAATAATAATAATTCGATGTACAGCATAAGTAAGAGAATGAAGTATGACTTGAATTCGTCTTACCTTTGGCACTGTAGACTTGCCCATATAGGCAAGACTCGCATGCAAAAGCTGCAACGTGAAGGGCTTTTGAATAATATCAATGATGAGTCATTTGATAAATGCGAATCTTGTATTTCTGGGAAGATGACGAAGAAACCTTTTCATAATAATATGGAAAGAGCTTCAGATCTACTTGGTTTAATACACACGGATGTATGTGGACCACTTAGACATGTGTCAAGGAGAGGTGCTGTCTACTTCTTAACTTTTACGGATGATTTCAGCCGTTATGGTTATGTTTATTTACTTAAACATAAACATGAGGTGTTTGAAACATTTAAAGTTTTCAAAGCAGAAGTAGAATTGCAATTGGGAAAGAAGATTAAAGCTCTTCGTTCTGATCGAGGTGGTGAATACCTTAGTCAAGATTTTAAAGATTTCTTAACTGAGAATGGAATTGTCCAGAATCTCACATCTCCATATACTCCACAACAAAATGGTGTATCTGAGAGAAGGAATCGTACATTGTTGGACATGGTTCGATCAATGTATAATCTTACTAACCTTCCTTTGTCTTTTTGGGATTATGCTCTTGAATCAGCTGTTCGTATTTTGAATATGGTTCCCACCAAGAAGGTTGATAAGACACCATATGAGATATGGACTGGAAAAGCTCCGAACTTGTCTTATTTAAAGGTCTGGGGTTGTGAGGCGTATGTTAAACGTGACTCACAAGATAAACTCCAACAAAGATCTGTAAAATGCATTTTTGTAGGATACCCTAAGGAAACTATGGGTTACTACTTTTACTACCCACCTGAGAACAAAGTGTTTGTTGCAAGATATGGTGATTTTCTTGAAAGTGAATTTGTGGTTCAAGAAATCAGTGGGAGAGTATATGATTTAGAAGATGATCTAAATAATGCATTGCCTTCAGAAAACACTAGCACACTTCCTATAGAACCGGAAAGTCTGGGTCCTCCACCGGAAGTTGAAGTAATTCCCATTCGCAGATCTTCGAGATCTGTAAAAGCTCCTGACCGTCTATGTCTTAATGTAGAGGTCGATCAGCATACACTAGGGGATCTTGATGAACCTACTAGTTATAAAGCTGCCATTAAAAGTCCTCAAAAGGCTAAATGGAAAGCTGCTATGGATGGGGAAATACAATCCATGCATGACAATGAAGTCTGGGAAGAAGTTGACTTACCTCCTGGTGCCAAGGTAGTTGGGAGTAAGTGGCTTTACAAAATCAAGACTGACATGAATGGATATGCACACATTTATAAGGCTCGTCTGGTTGCTAAAGGTTTTACTCAAACTTTTGGAATAGATTATGAGGAGACGTTTTCTCCTGTAGCAGACATAAGAGCTATAAGAATTCTCATAGCTATAGCAGCGTTCTATGACTATGAGATTTGGCAAATGGATATGAAAACCGCTTTCTTAAATGGTTATCTAGATGAAGACATCTATATGGAACAACCAGAAGGGTTTGAAAATCCAAAATTTCCAAAGCGTGTTTGCAAGCTTAAGAGATCCATTTATGGATTAAAGCAAGCATCACGACAATGGAACAAGAGGTTTGATGCTGAAATTAAAAAGTTTGGATTCACTCAAAATCTTGATGAGCCATGTGTGTATCACAAAGCTAGTGGGAGTGATAATGTAACTTTCCTAATTCTATATGTTGATGACATATTGATCATGGGAAAAGACATTCCAAGTTTGCAAGCAGTAAAGGCATATCTTGGAAAGTGCTTTTCTATGAAAGATTTAGGAGAAGCTGCATACATTCTGGGAATCAAAATCTATAGAGATAGATCAAGGCGGTTAATTGGATTAAGTCAAAGTGCTTACATTGACAAAATATTGAAGAGATTCAATATGCAAAATTCCAAGAAAGGATATTTGCCGATGGAAGTAAAACATGGCTTATGTAATGAGTATTGTGCTTCAACACCTGAAGAGGTGGCTCGCATGAGTAAAGTTCCTTATGCTTCGGCTGTAGGATCTATTATGTATGCGGTTAAGTGTACAAGGCCAGATGTGGCGTTTGCTCAAAATATTACCAGTCAATTTCAACAGAATCCAGGTGAAAAACATTGGATTGCTGTTAAACATATTCTTAAGTATTTGAGGAATACAAAAGATATGTTTTTGGTTTATGGTGGAAATCCATCTGCAGAACTTTGTGTTACAGGTTTCTGTGATGCATCCTTTCAAAGTAATAAAGATGATTCGAAGTCTCAGACGGGTTATGTCTTTGTTATCAATGGAGGAGCTGTAGATTGGAGGAGCAAGAAGCAGAGTACAATTGCGATGTCTGCAACAGAAGCTGAATACATTGCTGCTTCGGAAGCTGCTATGGAGGCTGTTTGGATTAGGAAATTCGTTTCTGGGCTTGGTGTTATGCCTTCAATTGAATTACCTATTAATATGTATTGTGACAATTCTGCTGCAATCATATTTGCCAATGAACCTGGAGTCATGAGAGGCACCAGACATTTTCTACGGAAGTATCACTTTGTTCGTGAAAAGGTTGACGAAGGTGAAATAAATCTGTTGAAGGTTCACACAGATGATAACTTAGCTGATCCATTCACTAAGGCTTTGGCAAAAGAGAAGCTTAATGAATTAGCCAATGGAATTGGACTTAAATTAGCTAGTAGTTTCATGCATAACTGTGATTAGTATTTGGATAAAGGATATTGTAAACAATTATTATTTTAATGAAATAAAGTATGTTGGTATGTTTATTTCTATTTGTTAATTATTGTTGTCCTATTTTTGCATGTTTAAAATCCATGAATAAGAGTTATTCTAAATTGTCCGTTGTCAGTTAATAATATGGGAATATTATTAAATTAAGACAAATCTGAAGTTGATATAATATATTTAAGTATATTGATGCGTAGTCATGTCATTTCAGATGATATTCGATGATACTGAATATAGGACTTATCCCAACTATATGATGTTACTTTATGGATCTTGTCATTAAGTAAATCATAAGAAGTTATCCTTAGACTTGAGATGCAAGATAACGGTCATGAATGTAGTACATTTTTGTGAAACAACTTAACGCTATACGTAAATGTTAGTAATAAGGGTTGTTTTCGGAAGTGTTACAAAGTTTGTGTGTTTTGCTTGTAGTCAATAAAGAATTTGTTCCTTCAAATTAATTTTGGAGTTTAATACTGCTGGGCCCCTCGTAAGGGTTGTCAAGGTGTTTGCGTGGCCACGCCCAAGGTCTTTTATGAAAGGTTCAAAAGATTTGGTAATCTTGTCAATTTCAAAGAACGAGAAACAGAATGGTTAATTAAAGGAATGACCTAGATCCATATCCTGATTAACGTAGTATTAGAAACAAAGGGATAATAATAATGAGAAATCATTAAAAGGTTTTCCAGGAGCCTTACTCAAGTTGTACTAGAGGCATCGACGTGTTGCAAGACGCTAATCGATGTGATCACACTATTATGATATGTCTAAGTGGGAGCTGTTGGTTTTATAGACAAAATAATAATAGTCGTGTGTTAGGATCGAACTTGAGATCACGGGATTGCACACAATACGTATGAAGAGGAAATGTAATAATTATTTATAAAATGTTATAATTAATTATTAAATGCAAAACAATTAAATAATAATTAGTGTTATTGATTAATGACTAATTAATTATTAAACGAAGATTAGGAAACTAATTGCTAGATAATACTTGGAAACAAAAGAAGGTTCCGGAACACCCTTTGTGGGCTTCCAACCGATCGGCCACAAGGAGGAACCCACCTCCTTTGTGCCTTGAGCTCCAAGTAATCTCTAGTATATAAGCAAACCCAAGGTTAAGAGTTTTCTCATAACTTGTACACACACAAATTGGGTTTTCTCTCCTTCTCTCTTTCTTTGGTCGAACCAAATCCGAACACCCCTAAGGGTTTCGAATTTCTTGCATCCAAAATTGTTTTGTGGAATTTACTTGCATAATCTTTTCCTTGAATTAGTACGTGTGTACAAGAACGTGAATCAAACACACTATTGTTTGATTCTTGGATTGAATTACAAAACGGTAAGGGGTAATTCATATAATCCTCATAAACCCTAATTAGGGTTCATTGGTTCCGGAAGATTGCATTGATTCTTGTTCGGGCTAGAATCACTACGGTATGTTTACTATTTAAATTAAAGATTAATTAATTACATGTTATTCGATCTTTTATAATTGCTTCCGCTCATGCTCACTTTGATGTTCTTGGTATATTAATATGATTGTCATGATATAATAATTCCAACAGAATGTACGTGGATTCACATGATATAAGATAGCATTTATTTATTGAAGGGCAATGTACACAAAACTTATCCCTAAGTTTTCCTATAAGTTGAGTGGTTGGGTATGAATTCGCAACACTAAAACTTTGATCAAGTAGAATTGTATAAGGCCATTATATATATTACCATGACTAGCATTTGATGCCATGTCCATCTCCTTCGTAAAAACATAAACATGTGTCATTTTACATTCTACTAGACGAATACCCGTGCATAGCAACGGGATTTTATAACGACAGATCGTTTAGTGATAAAAAAAAGTTTATGGGTTATAAATGAAAAATAATAAAAGTTAGGGGTGGCAAATCTTGCCCAATTTGTAATTTTTGGGCGATTTTTGACACTTTTTTAAATGTTTAGGGCGTTTTTTGCCCCCTTGCATTTATTTGATGGGCTCTTACAGGCAAAATATAAAAACAGATATTATTAGATGGGCTTTCGAATCACACAATTCAACTTTCAAGCAATTACTCTCATTTTTTTAATTAGTTGTATTTTTATTCATTTGTCCCAGTAGATTTTCTCAAATTTGCAGTCATACTATTTTATTTTTATTTTTATTTTATTTTTTTTCTAAGAAAAAATAATTAAATATAGTTAAGACTTAGATGCTTGAAATTTTTTTACAAGATGAATTAAAGGGGTTTTTAGGACTGTTCCGAATGTTTTTAATAGTTGAATTATAATTTGCTCGTTTTAGCCCGTGCCCGTTTGGCCCGATTTATAATTTGTCCGTTTAGCCCGTGCCCGTTTTAACCCGTGCCATTTTAGCCCGTGCCCGTGCCCGTGCCCGCCCGTTTTGCCACCTCTAATAAAAGTTTGAAGATTTAGGGATTAAACATATGACATGAGCTTAAGTATCAAAGTCAATAACTCAACACATTTAGTAACTGATTTTCCCGCCCAAATTGATATGAAAATCAGTTACTAAATGTGTTGACTTATTGACTTTGTTGACTTATTGACTTTGATACTTAAGCTCATGTCAACATAATGTTTTGAAACCCAGTTGAACCATTTCGGCCGAAAAACGGGTCGATTTAAACCGAGTCATGCTTTTAATAACTGAACCCGTCGTGTCGAGTTTTCAAAACTATATGTTTTTCCCACTTGAACCCGTTGGTCCGGTCCAGTTTTCAAAACTATATGCAACATCAACTTGTTAGCTTGTATAAAGTTTTGTGTGTTTTATTAATTTGTATAAGGTGTATTGATATAGTCGTTTTAGTATAGGTTTATTTTTCCGAAGAAATGCTTAGGAAAGTATTTCCCCGGGTCGTGTCCCAACGAAGGTGTGAATGGAATTTCGAATTCCCGGTTTGTGAAACGTGTCGTGAAAATGAGAAAAAGTGATATGATGAGAAATTAAGCTAAAAATTACCAACTAAACTATGCTAATCAAGCGAATAAGAGATAAATGATAAAAACATATACTTGTTAAGCAAATCATCACGATCCTTAAGTGTGGTTTATTATTTCAATTAGTACTCTATTGATGAATCAATATCTTTTACAAACAATTATTTTCTCACAACGTTGGTTTATTTTGAAAACAATTTCGTAAAGAGATATCAATAACTAGATTAAAACCCAATTATTCTCACGGCTTTTGCCCGTTTAAACAACCAAAATTTCAATCCAAGTAACTTAACATTACTAACCAATATATTGTCCAACTTTTATAAAACCACATTTAATTCACATAACAATCTACTCAACAAGCATAATAACAATCTACTCACTACTCATTTGAATTAAACTAACAACCGCAAATATTTCAACAAACATAAACGTTCTAATTAACTAAAAATTAAAAGGATGAGAAAGTAAAACCCGATCTAAGAGATGAGAATAATAAACCACCCGATCTTATAAACTAAATGATTTATTAAAGTTTATTTCCTTATTAACTTTTATTTTACTAATTAGTTAATAAAGTTTAAAGCCTTATTAACTAAATAACTCAATAAAAGTTATTAAAGTTGTAAACTTTAATGAATTTTAAGCTTATAAGACCCTTAAGCTCCGGCCTTAGCGGTAGAAATGATGAGAAACTAGTAAAAATCAAAACTTTATCAAAGGTTAGAGTAACTAAGCAATAATAATGACCAAATAAGCTATGGAAGAGCTTATTGGTTAAGAAAATTCTAAATAAACTAAGAAAAAGCTAAAGGTTTAAAACTTTATTAATTAAAACTTAATAGATCTAAAATAATAAGCTCATTTTATAACAAAAACTAATAAATTTGCAAACTTTTTAAGAGATTAATATTAAAACTATTTAGATCTAATATAATAAACTAATATATGTCTTTTAATAAAAGTAAAACTAATAAAAATCAAATATTTTTGGTTTTTTATAAAGTAATTTGTAAAATAAAAAGTAGATCTAAGTTTATAAAAAAAAATTAAAAAAATAGTAAAAGCTTTTAAAACAAAGTAGTAAAAGAGTATTTATTAAAAAAACTAGATCTAAATAAATCACCAAAAACTATTAAGCCAAATTATATTTGTAGATGAAATAAAGAGAAAATAAAAGAAAGAGATGAGAAGAAGAGGTAGAAAAAGCTAACTAACTTCCATAAATTCAATCTTCAATAAGTTTGAAATAAGTTGTACAATAAGTTTTTGAATTAAAACTAAATCTTAACTAATTATAAAGGGTGTATGGTCAATTAGTCAATGGGTGAAAAACTAAACTTTCAATAATACCAAAACTGCCCTTGTCCATTCATTAAATACACACACACTCACCTCAAACACATCCCTCATCTCTCTCTCTCTCTAAAAACACACACACACAAATATTCACTGCTCTCTCTCTCTCTCTAAAAATTACCCAACCAAACAAACAAATACCCACCCTTCATCACGTTAGCTTCCACAAAAAACTAAACACACACAAAACCCACACATCTCCCACACAATAAAAGAGACACACATCTCTTCACACTTTCATCTACCACCACAACTTCCACCACCACCAAACCCTTCCAACACCGGATGTCACACCACCCGGTGTCACACCACCGGACGTCACGACCCAAGAAAGAAAACATCCCCCAGACCACCATCGAACCCCGACAACCACTGAACAACTACCAAAGAGCGGAACCACGTAAACGAACCACCAAGTTTTGATGTATCTTTTATGTTTTTTTTTCATAGATCTGTGTATATTAATCAAGTTTTGAAGGGTTTTTTTTTATAGATCTCTATTTTATTTATAGATCTAAGTTTATAAAAAATTTTTATTACCTTTTTCACAGCCACCGCCTTCTGTCACGTTGCCGCCGCGCCGGAAACTGCTTCTACAGCCGTCGTTTCGCCGGAAAAGGCTGTTGCCGCCGTTTGTGTTGCCGGAAGAGCTGTTGTCGTCGCCGTAAAAAACTGCTGCCACTTTATATGTATGCTTTATTTATGAATCTGTTTCTTTTCAATTATGTAACGAATCTGTTTTTTTTTTTTTTTCTTTTTTTTTTCTTTTATAAACCTGCATTGTTTGTAGATCTACTGTAGGAGCTGGAAAGTGTTGCAGTTTTGTAGGAATCTAATTCTTCTCACCGGTATCTTCTGCTGGATTTTTATATTTTTTTTTGTTGTAAATTGTTGTGTTAATTTGTAATTTCAGATTCAAAAGTGATTTTTTTAATTTGAGTACTTTTTATAAATCTGAATTTTTTAAAACGAAATTTGATTCTTTCGTATCTTTATTTATGTTTATAAAGAAAGATTTATGTTTATATGTTTTGGACCTTTTGGTGAACCATCAAACCACCGTGAACACCATATGAACCACCATTCAACAATCGGTCCTTTTAATGTCGTTGGTCCCTTTGATGCTGCCATTTATTTTGTGTGTTACGATTGAGAGATCTTATATGCATGCTTTGAGATCTATAGTTTAATGTTATCATCAGAAGATCTCACGTCTTATTGTCGGAATTTTCTTCCTGTAAGCAAGAATTAATAGCATATGATGTTTTGAGGGTAACTTGTGTTTCTTATTTAGGTCTGAGTTTTTTTTTTTTTTTTTTTTTTTTTTTTTTCAAGATTGTCTAAATATTTTTGCTCTATTTAAAAGAAAATAATGTTATGTATTTGTTGGCTTGTAGGCGTGTTCTTTGTGTTCATTAAAAAATGAAGAGGGCATTTGTGTAAGCACAAAACTTGCAATCATGATATCTTGTATGCGAGATATTATCTTCTAAGCAACCTATTCTTTTCTGAACAATGATTTGAGCGATACACATGAACAAGAGCTACTTTTAATATTGTTGACCACTTACTCCGTAAAAAACAAGAACTTAAATTTGAAAAAATGGAGGAGTGTTTCATTGTTTCACCCAAGGATAAGTTAGGGAACATCAATTCATGACAAAAGCTGAAGAGGCGGCAAGTTGAAATTAAAGTGTGAATTTGGGGAACATCTTTTAGTGTATATATTATTTTGGTCTTTATTAGGGTTAACATTAACATAGCTTTACAAGGAAATTGTTTGACGTGTCTGCCTGACTCATATCTCAAATTATATTAGAAGCGTGGATTATCAAAAAATGTTAAATGTTTGTCATGTGTCTAATCTCAAGTGATGATGATGATCAGTTTAGACATGTCCTAATCTCTTTATAAATGAAGCTGCAAATTTAAACTTTGCTTTGTATTAGGCAGGATTGTATACACTAATGATAACCAGCGTGTACTACTTAGTGTAAGTGTAAACTGAGCAGTCAGTATACACTAATGATAATCAGCATGTACTTACCACAGTTCATAATAATCAATTAAGTTTAATCATTGAGAATACTACATCGACTCCACTCGAAACCAACTGATATACTTAATCGTCTCATATACGAACATTTTGATTACCTCTTTTACAAATAATTTATCAAAATCAAATTGTCTAAGTAATCATTGATCAATGTCTGGTTTTACTAAATATTTTTATATGTTCTATGATACATGTTAAGAAATTTTATTTGAGTTGAATTATCGCATGTTACAACCGTTTGTAATTACATTTTTATATTTTCACATTCTATTTTCAACGTAATGCGAAATACTTACCACAATATCACATATCTTTAATTGTTTGCCGCTAGGAATTTCCGTTGCTATGCACGGGTACTCGCCTAGTCTAATAAAAGAGTGTATGAAAATTTGTGAGAGGAGAGAATGTTGCCAAAAAAACTGCTCAGACTCGGATACAATTTATAGCCAAATGATTGGCAACCTTCTCGAAAATTCTTGCATCGACAGCTATGATACACTGAATTTGGACAGATTATTGCATAAGCCATAACACGTGTCGAAGATTTGTTGGCCGCGAGAGATATTAGTGGAGCATGAGAAACCCACGCGCCAAGTGATAATTATTTATGGAGATTGGAGGTACACGCCTGCTTTGTTACTATCACAATCTTTTACTCCATTTTTCATTCTTTAATCACATGCAAGAAGAGTACTAGATATAGGCATCACGTGCAAGCAATAAGGCATACAACTCTTCTATTATCAATCCATAATGCGCTGGCCTCTCTTCGACCATTTTTATTTCTTGTTATCCATTCCAAAAATAGACCCACGAGCCACTTTCACCTTTGATATATAAATAGAATTCATTTCTTCATTTTTTTCCTTTCTTTATTTCATTTCAGATTTGTGCATGGGCTGAGATTGTTTCTAAGTGGGGTCATATCTGCTACTCTTATAACTTGCTGCGTCTTGGGCCTGGAGCTGATGGGCTTCGTGTTTTGCTGCTGGGCCTCGGCTATATTGAACTCATGGGCTGGATCTGCTGCAATTAAAAAGAAAAGGGGGAGGAAGAGGGACTTGAACCCTTGACCTCTTGCACAAATACAAGCACTCTTCCCAACTGAGCTACGAGGATGTTTGTGTAATACTTTGCATCCATTTCATTTTATTCCCCCTTCTTTTTCAGATCCGAATTTTAACTAATACGTTTAGTAATAATCTTCGTTCGGGCTTCATTTAATCTTTCACCATTCCGAATTTTGCCAAATAAAATACCGATAGACTCGTTCTTTCGTGATCACTACAATGGTGTGCACGGGGAATATTTTTGACTTCGTCTAAACCTCGTAAAACGCGAAAATGTCGTCGAAATTCTCACGAAAATCACCGTTTTTCCTTTGTATTCGAACCCTTTTACCTACAAGACACAATAACGCATTCCAAACATATTTGTATATAGTTAAGCACATAAATGTAATCCCGGCTTGTAAAACACATCCCCGGCCTCGGCTTTTAACCTTTTTCCATTCTCGTGATCGTTTTTGTCGGTTTTGGCTTTGTTTTTGTTCATTTTTCACATATCCGTACCTGCACATACACAAATACAAAAACACACATTCTCTTGGCATATTTGGTTAGTATTTGGTGTATTTGGTCTGATTTTGGGTCTAAAAATTATGTGTGAATAAGCACTCATCATGTATAATAACATATACTTTTCATTTTAGGGTGTTTTAAAAATAACATTAATTAGTGTGTTTAATTATTTTATATTTTATATTATGTTGTAGCTTGTTTAAATTGTATATTGTGAAAATTTTATTGTACTTTTTTAGTAAGGGGTGTTTTAATTGATTGTTTTTAATTTAATATAGATGCTTTTAATTGGTTGTACCATATGAATAAATTATTGTAATTTTAAGTTATGGGGTGTTTTAACAAAAGCATTAATTACACAATTCATTTTCTCTCACCCTTGACTTTCAAGATTTCACTTTCAAGATCATTAATTAGAAGGGCAAAATGGGGATTGACTGAAAATTCAGTTTTCCACTTTTCCCATTTGACTAAATCTACATTATAAGTAGTTAAGATATGGAGGTATATCATCTAGTAGGAAGGGAGAATAACCAATTCATAACAGCTAACTTATCAAAAAGAGTATAGAAATCAACCTAAATGTGTTTATAAGCATCAAATGTCCGGCAATTTTATCATGCATGAGCCTTCTATATATTTATAGCTAGCGAGCTATGTGATACGAGTACTAATCTTTTTAGACCTTACTCATACTATGATCGGATTGTCGAAGTAGCAAAACTGGTTTAATTATGAGCAATTCAAAGCTGCACAAATATAATGCCCAAGCTGCTATTCCTATCATTTTGTCCTTGTTTAGACTCTCTTAAGTTTACATTATCTAACATCATCTTACTAAAACGATTTTGAAGTTTGGTGTTTACTCTATTAACATTGTTCATTTCATGTTAATGTGACAAAATCTTTGTATGTAAGATGTCACTTGCAACATTAAATGAATCTAAGAGAACTCGGTACGTTGCCCTTGTTAGAATTTAAGTATCATAACAATTACATAATTAAACATATAAACATCAATAACACGCAACGGAAGCATAAAGATCAAATACTCATAATTAATTAGCTGAAAACATAAATATGAACGTACCGTGGTGATTCTAGCCCGAACAAGAATCAAAAGCAATTATCTTGAACAATTTGAAGAACCCTAATTAGGGTTTATATGGATCAATGATTAACCCCTTACCGTTTTGTTAATCGATCCCTTGATAACAACAATAATGTGTTGTTACCTCGTTCTTGTACACACGAATTAAACCGTATCAAGTTATGCTAGTAAAAACACAAGTAATGATTTTTTATAAAACAAAAATCGATCCTACACACCCTAGGGGTTGTACGATCGGATGTAGGCAAAAGAGAAGAAGAAAAAACACTTAGGGTTTAGTGTGCGTACAAAAGTTAGCCAAACAATGAACCCTTGTGTTTGTATATATAGCCATGCAAACTTGGTGTCCAAGTTTGAGTAGGAATGGGTTTCAACCCGTGGGTCGACCGGCCTAAAGGCCCAAGGGGTCCTTCCGGATCCTTCTCGGCTATATTTTCGTCCGTTTTTTGACGTTTTCGTCTGTTTTTACATGTTTTCGTCTGTTTTTGCACCTTTTCGTTCATTAGAAAAAAAAATTAGAAAAAAAATTTTAGAAAAAAAATTCAAAAAAAAAAAAATTGAAAAAAAAAATCAAAAAAATATTTTCGGTAAAAAGGTTTCCAAAAAAATTTCAAGAACTTTTTTTTTTCAATTTTTTTTCTAAAATTTTTTTTCGAAAATAATTTTAGAAAAAATATTTTCAAAAAAAATATTTTTGAAAAATATTTAATATTTTCGCTAAAAAAAATTCTAAAATTTTTTTTCTTAAAAATTTTGAAAAAAATATTTTAGAAAAAAAAAATTTGAAAAAAAAATAATAATTGAAAATCTTTTTCTATAACACTTTTTTTTCAAAATTTGTTTTTCTATAAAATTTTAGAAAAAAAAAACATTTGAAAAAAAAATTCTAAAATATTTTCTAAAAATAAATTTAGAAAAAAAATTTTTGAAAAAAGAAGTTTTTGAAAAATAAAATTAAAAAAAATTACTAACGAAGAAATACGGACGAAAACATAAAAAAGCGGACGAAAACGTCCAAAACGGACGAAAACGTCAAAAAACAGACGAAAACGTCCAAAACGGACGAAAACGTGAAAAAACAGACGAAAACGTGAAAAAACGAACGAAAACAGACGAAAACGTGAAAAAAAGTTAACAGTCGTTAGAAATGGACGACACATGTAACGCACATGTGGGAGTTAACGGAGAAAGCTAACGATCGTTAAGGATAGGGACTAATGGTGTTAATAAACTTCATTATAAGGACTCGTGATGCAAAAATGAAAACCAAGGGACTTGCGGTGTTATTTTGGGTAAACCATAGGGACGAATGGTGTAGTTTTCTCTTTACTAAATGATATATCATATTCTATTAGAATTTAGTTACCGCACATGTTTATTAAATAATAAACTTTAGTTCCAAGGTTGTATGTTTTATTTTCTAAACCTTTTAAAGTAAAGTTTCATTCCAAACTAAGTCTAACCTTTTACTTATATGGAATGTTACTTCTTATATATTATACAACATATATGATTTAGTAAATCAAACATAATACTCCCACTAGCTTTCAGGAATACTTAGAAATTATCTTATTTCAATTATAAATCAATACATGGATATAATAATTAAACATAAGATTAATCTCCTAGATGCATGCATTTATCCATTCATGGATTATTGCACTTTGTACACTCCCAAAGATTTGCTTGAATTCATAAACTCCTTTTGATTACTTATCGTCCTCGCTCAAGTAATCATTCAAGAAAGAGTTTTTGATTATTCATTGACAAATTTCATATTCATATAAATATGACAATTACCATCTTTGTATCTTTAATGTGCTTAGGAAAGAGTATTCAATCATAGTTAATTGCTTAATTAACTATGATTAATAATCTTGTCATAAGACATGCATTAAGATATGTGTACAATTTTGTTCATATGATTATTACACAAAGATTTAAACCACTAGGGTTACATAATCTTTGAATAAACTCATCTTCATTCTCTAACTATTAAGAATTAAGATAAACCAAATTTTCTAAATTTGATTATCTTTATGAACAGCATCTATCACATCCATAATATGAGTAATTTACCCAATTCATTATTTTGGTAATACTACATCATATAACCATCAGCATATTTATTTAAATATCTGAGATATCCAAGTGGATCTATGAATGAGAATTTCATCATCTTTGAGGTTTATCATTTACATGTTAAGCCTCATCATGATTTTTACTAGTGTGTGTTTTAGAAGATTATGTATCTTGTCATCCTATCTTTTCATGATAAAATACTCTCACTTGCCTTTAGTATTATATAAAATATAAATACTTAGCAATTAAAGTGACAATACAATATTCTCTTTATGGGATATTTCAAATATATATTGACAGTTCCTGACATTCTTTTGTTAATGACCTACACATAAGTAGTTTAACAAATTCAGGACTTCAATTTAAGACTTAATGTGATTCATCACATTTCATAATTTAATAGTGTCTTATTAATCTTCTAGGAGTCTAATCGAGTATATACTATCCATACTCAATTTTCTAACCTTGAAAACTTTAGGAAGAAAAGAAGTCATAGTTATCTTCAATCAAACAATCTAACAAGAGTTTGATTTCCCTAACTGAACATACCATAAAAATGAGGTATTTCATTAGAGTAAATATTGTAAGGCAATCTAACAATATATAAGATAATCATAATCCTTTTGGTATACCTATTTACCAACTAAGTCAACTTAATGGTATAATAGTATTTCCAAACCAATTGCATGCTTTATAACACAAGTACTTTTAACCAAGTCACTTCATGTTCATGTCTCATCAAAACCTGAACATGTTATAATCCCACTATACGTTATTAATCATTGATTATCTCAATGACTTCTTGTATATGTCTTAATTAATAGACCATAACAAGTTAACGTCTTACTTTATTATAAGTCTTGTAATACTTAAAAGACTTCATGTTTATAACTATACAATAAAGTATAAACATGTATAATTAAAGTAATCATGAACACCATCATTTGGTTTCAATAATATTTTCAAGTTAACACACTACTTCATTTATTTATGTCATTCTAAGAATACATAATTATTGAAGTAGTATTATATTACTTCATGCATTTATGTCATTCCAATAATACATAAATATTAAAGTTGAAGTAGTATTGTTATTGACACATGTTCAAATAGATGTCTAATTTAGAAACTGTAAATTATCCATGTTGGTCTCACGCATACATGGAAATTCACCTTGTTGTTAATATTTAGCCTGCGTCTCACGTTTACTAAATTTCAACACCAAGTGTTTCTTAGATTAGATTTATAATAATCATATTAGAACTATAGTCTCTTACTTTGCAGTTAAGAGAATCCGTTAAATCATATTCTTATGTGTTGTTCCTTGCACACAATGTAGATTTCTCCCACTTGTGCATAGAACAACATCATGTACCACATAAACAACACGCACGCGTTTGTTAATGTGAATAATTAATATGATTTGTGTCATTAACATAACTTAGTAGATATAGAGTTTACTCAATCAATCAAGGAAACGCACATGACTATCCTTGAAAATATTAGTGTCTATATTTGAAAAGTAATTACCTTGAGATATACAAAAGATAATATAAGTTACAATCAAGACAATAAGTCTTGTAACTCCCACTGAATTAGAGAACGTTACAATAATCCCTTATTCAGCCATAAGAACATAATACTCCCACTGAATTTGACAACATTGTAAATGTTTCAATAATCAGTGAAAGGAAATAGTGTACTATTTACTTTCCTACATCTTTTAAAACCCATTCCAACAATTATTTATAGGTTCTAAAAGAATGTATTCTACTACGTAAATGTGATTCATCACATTGCAAACTTTTAACTTGAAAAATTGGACATGCAATTTCTTCCTAAAGAGATCTACCATTCCAACAACTGTATGTAGTATCTTTAAATGGTCAAATCAAAACAACTAGATAAATAATCTTATTGTCGTTTACCATTTTGTTGTAACAAGTCTAGATTCTAATTAAATAACTCATAAAGTGCAAATAATCATAACTATTAAAGTTCGCTATGAGTTATGTATTTAGAATTTAGACAATTCTAATTTTCCTATTATACCTTTCTCATTCATGAAAAGGAATAGGATTAAGTCTCACACTTCTCCTTATGGAAAGAAGACTAGGTTTGCTCTTTTATTAAAATTGACTCTAACCAAAAACCCATACGGGTGTAGATCAATTTACTTGATAAAAGAATAACTTACGTTTATGGTTTTAATGTCGCATTAATACATTTAAAAGAATTTACAAAATTCAATTTTAGTATTTTCGATAATCAATTTTCAAGAAAACATAATACCCAAGGAAATATTCATATAACCAACATATTTTCTAGAAAATCTAGGATCCAACTTTACATAGATTCCACCACATCAGTTGATCTGCTAGTGGTGAAAGTATAAAAGATGGTAATCTGTCAAACAATAATTGGCAAAAAATTTTCCAATTCCTAGATCATTATGGGATTTACATCAAATTGATTCATCAATTTGTCATGTAAGCATGTTTCATCCCATCTCATGCCTTAAGTTCTAGGTCTCACGCATCAACTTAATTAAGTCGTCTAACTTAGAAACTGCAAATTCTCCATGTGTGGTCTTACGCACACTCGGAAATTTATCTTGTCATTAAAATTTAGCCTGCGTCTCACGTTTACTAAATAATAACTTCAAGTGTTTCTTATAGTTAGATGGCATGTAACTTAAATTTTAAGCTATTCAATTTTGATGTGTCAATCAAAATATGTATAAAGATGCATGCACTCATCTTTATAGCATAAGTTTTCAAAACCTTTTTATAACCAATTCTTAAGATTAATACAAAAAATTTTACTTGAGGTAAAATACCTTAAGATAGCTTTGTACAATAATGACTTTAAAAGAAAATCGTTTAAGACGTATTTGTAAGTGTGATAACCAAGGCAGACTCTAAGGCTCTTTCCAAGCCTTCTTACCACGACT
>JARVZY010006226.1:0-27026 GCA_030686995.1 Artemisia argyi
AGTTGCTCTTGACATGTCTTACAGCAATATCGAATTCTTTGATATGTCTTGTAGTAGCCACCAAAAGGTTAGAAATTTCATGATCTATTTTTGTAGTTATTATTTGTCCATGTTGTTTTACTGCAATTAACCAACTGTTATACCCATTTCAACAGTTGCTTGGATCGTTGAAGATTCTTGATCTGAGTTTCAGTAAACAGCTTCGTTTTGTTGGTGGCTTTTGTGAACTCCCTTCACTTGAGAGTTTATTTCTTAGCAATTGCTCGAGTTTGATTGAAATCTGTGAATCAATTGACCATTGTGATGAGCTTGTCTTCATTGATCTCAGTAACTGCAAAGATTTACGAAAGCTTCCAAGGACTTTAGCCAAGTTAAAGAAGGTCAAAACATTACTACTAGATGGATGGAATTATAAGGGCGAACTTGCTGTTGTGGAGGCTGTACCAAGAGATTTCAAGTCCTCTGCTGTTTATTTTCCAAGCTCATTAGTAAAGTTGTCACTTGCAAATAATAACTTGTCTAATGAATCCTTTCCCATGGACCTGAGTTGCCTCTCCATGCTGAAGGAGCTATGTTTAAATGGTAATCCAATTGTTTCAATGCCTGATTGTGTGAGAACCCTTCCTAGGCTCGAGACGCTTTTTATGGAAAAGTGTGTAATGCTGGGTTCAATTGAACATCCTCCACGTACACTAAGCTTTTTGGGTTTACTACGCATAGATGATGACCATATGACTTTGATACGGAAAATTTCATTTGATCCAGAAATGTCTCCACTCTATTTACTTATGTGGATGGGTCAATTTGCACCTTCATCCATTGAAATTGAAGGAGTGATCAAAATCCAACCTATAGCAGGTGTTGATGATACTATCTTATGTAGTTTGGGGTGGAGTAACTTAGAGTTCCTTAATAAAAGGCGTGTGGGAACCTATCATCCTAAAAGAGGAGCAGAGGAATCTCAAACCCAGGTTTCTCTAACTAATGTATTATGAGTTTATATGAATATGTATGCATAGATAATTTATTCTGATTAAATCTGCTTGTTTGGCAGATGTATTATGAATTTGGAATATTCAGCACAATTTATGGGGGTGAAGTGATGCCAGAGTGGATTACGCACAAAAGCAAGGGGCCATCAATTTCGTTTACCATCCCACCATCTCCTAATAAGCTCAGAGGATTAAATCTCTGCTGTGTACAGACAGTAATAGATCGATACTGGAGGTCTGAAGATCAAGATGGGAATTCTAAATATCCATTTCATCAGTTGTTGTATTTGCCAGATATCAAAATTAGTAATATAACAAAGAACCTTACCTGGATATACATTCATCATATTAGTAGAGTCAATGTAGGTGGAAAGAGTTTAATATTCTTAAGCCATTGGATGTTTGGGGAGAATGAGATGGAAGATGGTGACCAAGTTACTATTTCTTTTAAACATGATGATCTCTCTCTTTTTTTTGATGATGATGATGAAAATAATCCTAGCAGCATAAGGGAGTGTGGGGTGAGTTTTGTGTATGATGATGGAAAGAATGAGAAGGAAGAAGATCCGTTGAGTTATTATAAGTCATGGAATCACATCATTGGTGGAGATCTCTCTCCTTTAGTGTTTCAAACAGAGGAATACAACAACCTATACTACCTAAGCAACTATACAGGTAGAACCCATTTACTACTATATTTTCTAAAAAGTTGTTGTCTGATGGAGTATTACTTTTTAGTATTTTATTATTTTTTATCTCAGATTGGAGACATTACTTTAAAGCTTTCTCCAAGAAGAACTCCAACACACGTCGCCGCGCAATCGAGGTATGTTTTCGATACCCAAACACTTTTTCATAACAGAATATTTATTCATTATAGCTCTTAATTTGGTCACAGGATGTATAAAAGTGGAAGTGATTATAACCTTGCTATATGGAAGGACTCATTACATCAAGGTGTTGCAGCTTTTATTACCTTCTCGCACAGGTTGTGTTGAAGCAAGTCCCATTTAGAACATGTATTCGCTATTCATATTTTCCCATTTCGCATAAACTTGTCGACATATTCTTCATTGTTAATGAACTTGTATAGAGAATTGATCAAATAGTGGTTTTGTTGAGAGGGAAAAGAAATGCACACGTTGGAAAGGGGCTCTTCATTTATTGGGCTTGTGTTTTAAAGTGTTATATGTGTTTTTGGATAGGTTGTTATTTATTACTCACTTGTATTAAAATGCCCAAAATCAAAAAAATCCGAACTAAAAAATAAATAAACAAAAAAAATTAAAAAATTTCAAGGTTGCGGATGTCAAAAATTGAGTTGAAAGTTTGTATCTTGAGGGCGATTTTGGGTAAAAACAATAGAAGAAATGGTAGAATTAGTGACGGTAAATATGATGTATACAAGGTGTTCGACGAAATGTCAAGTAGCAGACTTGTTAAACAAGAAAGGTCTGTTAGAGAATATTATAATGCATTTACTTCTCATTACAACGTATACATTTCTTGGACTAGAAAATTGGGTTTGGATGATGGGTGTCTTGTTATGTCGGGGTTGCAGCCGGAAATTGAAAAGATGGTTTATTTTCAACCCAAAACACTTCATGATG
Source organism: Artemisia argyi (assembly GCA_030686995.1). Lineage (NCBI taxonomy): Eukaryota > Viridiplantae > Streptophyta > Magnoliopsida > Asterales > Asteraceae > Artemisia > Artemisia argyi. Next base: position 2,603 of record JARVZY010006226.1, read on the forward strand.
CATATTTGTTGGCTAAGTTGCTAGAAATGACTATTGAGATTTTAAAGGACCATCATTCAAAAGGAGATGAAAAAGTGAACAGTGAGTTAGCAAGGTGTCATGAAGGTTGTAAAGAAAATGCAAATGGTGAGAGGAAACTCAATGTGCAGAACTGTTCTTAATAACAAGTGGTTTGATTGATGGTGGTGACTTGTGTTTGAAAAGTGATGGAAATAGAATAGTTATTAATAAAGAAAAGAATGGTGTGAAACAAGGTATAGGGAAAGAAGAAAATGGTGATTTCGGTATTAGTGTTGTAGATAATGATTATGGAAAAAGGGAACAAAAGGAAGATATTAGGAATGATATATGTAGAAGAAGATGAGCTTATAGAATCAAATAATGCAAATGGGGTGATTGGCATAACTATTGGTTTGATGGATTGTGTAGCCATGGATGTATATCCTGTTGAAAAATGTTTTAGTGAGATGCAAATGGAGGCTTGTGTCAAGAAATGTCCTCATGAGATTGAATTTGATGGTTTTGACACTCAAATGGAAGTGACTGGAGGTGTGGAAAATATTACTGATAGAATAAAGTAAAACCAAATTGTGGCGGATAAACCATTAGTAAACAACTACTCCTTTATTTTTTAACCAAAATGGAAGATGAGAAGAATTGGAAAGCCACCCAAATAATTTCCATTTTAAAATAAACAACTACGGAGTAGTATTTATTTTTTAATCAAAATGACCATCTAATTAATCTGGCACGTTGATCAGTCCAAAATCCTGAATTTCTTTATAATTGGTCTAACAACTGGAAAGCCGCCCAAATAATTTAGTTTTGCTGAATAAAAAAATTTAAAATGACCAAACTTTTTTTACACTAATCACCACCCTCCATCTGGATGAGATTAATCCCAACAATTTAAAAAACTCACTTTTATACTTTTTTTTCAAATATTAATATCTTTCAAACCGTTAATCGTTAAGCGAAAAAAATATACCGTTACGACGAGCATTTAATTATCTTTTTATAGATATGCATTGTGATATACTTTCGACAAAAATTTTTTTTTTCGTTTTTTTCACGTTGTTTTTCGTGGCCGAAAAAATGACATATGATATATCATATGTGATATTACATACCATATATGATATATCAAAAAAAAAAAAAAAAAAAAAAAAAAAAAATCAATACACTCAATAATTAAGAAAACAAACCCTCCATCTCAATCTTTATAACTTTTTAACTTGATCAGAGGTTGTGTCTTGTGCTTTTAAGATGAGAGAAAAAGAAAGGGATGAAAATATGGACATATATTAACTCAAATCCCTACCTGAACATGTTCTTATTAGCTTTTCTAAAATAAAATTAAAAGTGTGTTTTGATAACACATCTTAGAAGATGTATGAATAACTTAATAAAATAAGCTGTGTTTTCAAGAAACTTGGCCAAACGCTCCCAATCCAAGAGTTCCAAATTAAAACCATACAAATTTTTTAGTCATACTACATGAATCCAACTGCTAGAAGCCTAGAACAATAAATGTACTAGCAATAAAGACATCATACCCTCTTCCCCATATTTTTTACTAGACTAGTGGGTGGATTATGAATCAAGCTTCTCTCGAATGGACTATAGCCACCAACAAAACAAGTAAGAATGGTTCAGTTTGTGGAATATGAAACCAACAATTTTGTCGTAGTCCATATTATATATGTCGAATAAAAATGAAGAAATTTGTGTTTTCTTAAATGTATGTTTAATAATTTGGGTTGACCAAATAAATCATCAAGAAAATGGGATTTTTTATGGACATGAAACTGGGCTTAGCTTTTATTATTAATGGGCTTTTACAAGACATATTAACAACTCTTCATATACAACTAACTCAACCCTTGTTCACTCCAAACAACAAGTGACCCTTAAATAATACTCCCTCCGTCCCATAAAAACTGTCCAGTTTGACTTTTCAGAGTCAAACTGGTTCAACTTTGACCTTAAATATTTTTTATGTGTTATATAATATTTTTTATGTGTTATATAGTACTCAGTAATACAGTTTTGCAATGGGGGTTTATTTTCCCGCCATTTCTATATCTCCCTCATTCCTACCTTCCATTGTAGTAGCTATACGCAAACGACGACGTTTGAGCGCCGTTAAGTTAGGGTCTGACGATGACGTCACACAATACGTCACCGAGTCGAGGAAGCATTGGGACAGCTTCTACGAACGTCATCAAAACAAGGTTGCTTTTGTTCCTGGTAGATTCAATTGTTACTAGTCATGGGTCCACCACTTAGGTCGATATTCTCAGTTTGGCTTTAAGTGCTACTAGTAAGATAAGATGAGATAGATATATGAAGGGTACAAGTGTATACTCAGATATACGCGGCCTAACCGAGGTATCCCATAACTGTTTGTTTCTAACCATTTCCCTGGTAGTGGCACATACATTTGACTCTTGGATAATAACTTTTTTCTTGTTCCCTAAAGTCTCAAGAGAGACCAGGGTTTAAAGCGGTAACTGTTATCCCCTACCTTCCATTATAACTAAACATGAAAGATGTTTAGGGTGGTGATGACGTCACGCAACACATCATCAAGTCCAAAAACATTGGGACAACTTCTACGAACGTCATCAAAACAAAGTCTTTCTTTTATTTTTAACCATTTATAGACTAGAGTTTGATCAAGCCTTATTTTTAAGCTCGAGCTCAGTTAGTTGATTACAGTAACTTAATAACTAGGATGTGTTTAATAGTCTAAACTGATTATCTGCAAATAGGGGTTTTAAAAAGTGTATCTAAGCTTGTTGCCTAGTAGTTTTGAAGGTGCTTGTGATTGTTGATCCAAACTTCTTTTGTGATTATTTTATAGTGAAATTAAAGAAAAACACAATTGTTTTAGATAAGCAGTATGCCCAAAATTAGCAACATGCCTATGTTAATACTGTTATAGGCAGTTTACCTTTTTTACCTTAGTATTTTTCGCTGAAAAGATAGAAAATTGTTGGTATGTGTTTACAATATCGAAAATGTTTTCTATAGGGCTGAAACAAAGCGGAAATAGAGCTGAAATAGGTTTTTGTATGCGCATTTAACAGTTGAATTCTCGTCCGAAATTAAATTCTAAAAAATCAAGTTTTTGATATTATGAAGTAATTGCAGTTCTTCAAGGACCGACATTACCTCGAAAAGGATTGGGGGCACTACTTTCATGAAGAAAACGACATCCTCCCATCTAATGGAAAAACAATTTTAGAGGTTAGATTCATCACTTATAGCAAGTAGTATCAGCTTAAATAGAAAAACCATTTTGATTATAATGAAAACCGGATCATCGTGTGCAGGCTGGTTGTGGAACTGGGAACACTATATTTCCTCTAGCTAAGAAGTATCCTCAACTTTTTGTTCATGCTTGTGATTTCTCGCATCAGGCAGTCACACTTGTTAAGGTTTTTTACTTATAGATGTTGTAAGATGAGTGGGTCATGTGGGTTGAGAAATGGGTCAGAATAGGTTTTGGTTCAAATGGCCGGGTCAAACACTTTTTTGTCTGTGTCTCAAAGTGTATATGTATATAAACAATTAACACACTAGTTACTGTTACAAAAGAGCATGTATTGTTGTACTTATAATCTAAATTTCTAAACTCAAGGGTGTTTGGGATTGCTGATTGAAGTGCGAATCTTATTTTAAGCACATCAGCTGTTTTGATGAATGTACGAAACTGCTTATTTTAAGTCATTGTAATATATTACTGATTTTGTATTTTGTATGAATGCAGTCGCATACAGGTTTCCATGAAGATCAAATGAATGTTTTTGTTTGCAATATTGCCGAAGATAATCTTTGTGACCATGTTATGCCTGCTTCTGTTGACATTGGTAAGCATTCACATTACACTATCATGATTCTGATCGGGGGTTATGAAAATACAGAAGTTGTAGATAAAGACCGAATAATATTTTGCAGGTTTTTACATTATCTGCGGTTTCACCCGAGAAAATGCCCATTGTGCTACAAAACATAGGACGTATTTTAAAGGTCACTTCCGATGAATTTATGTATCTGTATGCGCAATATGGATAAAAAGGTAACCAACTTTGGTCTAATATCCGGTAAAAGTAACGGCCTTGTTTTGCCTAGTAATACTATGAAACTTAAAACGCAATTGCCATTTTACTAGAATAATCGTACTTACAAAAAATGTGACTCAAGGTAATAGGTTACTAAAGTCAAATTTATATGTTGCATACGATTCTAACTCTGACCATGTTGACTTTTTTAGCTACTGAAAATCAACAATTTTGAAAGTTAGTGTCTTTTTCTCGGTTAAACAAAGTTGGTTACCTTATGCAACTTTCCTTTCTATCGAATTCCAGTTTTGGATATCTTTTTTTCTTCGAGTTTCTTATGTTTGGATGGCATACGAATTTTGCAGCCTAATGGCTACGTTCTTTTACGGGATTATGCTATTGGGGACTATGCTCAAGTGAGTTTCCAAACTTCTTATGGCAATGTTACTCAAATGTATATATTCTGCAGTAAACAAAAGTGTTTACCATAATTTTATGGCCATTTGCAGGCTATGCTAATGAACAAGAATCGAGTTATTACTGAGAACTTCTATTTCCGTGGTGATGGCGTCATGGCACTGTAATAATTCTGCAAACTTTTAGTCTTCACTGTATCCGTTACATTTTTCACTCTATGCTAATATTATTGTCAAATAATTTTCTGTAGTGTTCATTCTACTTCTCAGAAGATTTGCTGTCAGAGTTGTTTGTAAGCGCTGGATTTGCTTTAGTGGATGTGAATACATACAACCGAGAGATCGAAAATCGAGCTAAACATATTACCATGCAAGGGTAAGGTTCAACCTCTCAACCCACGAAACTGATGATTTTTACCAAAGTACTAAGAGTGAGTCAAATGGGTCAAAAAAAATACAGTAGCAAAAGTCAAATGGGTTGGAACTTGGAAGTCATCCAAAGCAAAAAATATCAGTTCGAATAACCTCTTGTTTCATTTTACTCAAAAAAAGTTACTTATTATTTGACACTAATTGTTTATAACAGAATTAGAAAGTTCAGGAAAAAAGTGCTCGGGTCAACCACCCCGTACTAAAATGACCTGTTAATCCCATTTTTCCAACTCTATGGTATGCCACATCCCTATTCTAAGTCAATCTTTCTTCCATTTTAGGCGATGGATACGAGCAGTTTTCAAACGACCTTGACCATAATATAATTCCACTGTCAAAAATCACAAATCGGCAATTCTGACTTGTGGGTCGAGTGTCCTACTGCAGCATCTTTCACATTGAATTGTGTGTCACCTAACTTGAGCCATCTGATTCTTGACATGTAACTGATGAATGAATAGTTATCTGTGAATGATATTATATTCTGAAAAATAGATATAAAGGCTAAGTTTGTAGAATTACAATGTGTATTTAGAATTTATTGCAGTCACAGGTTTCATTAGTGTTTCCTGAATAGTTCTTGTTGCATGTAAGAATCAGAGGAATGAGGTCGGGGTTACAGTGGACGCGGTTAAGAAATGGATGCGTGGGTCGGGGACAAGTGAAGATAGTTTTGGCTTCAAATGGAGTAAATGGGTTCCGAATAAATGTAACATTTTTATGTGGAGAACAGTTCTGGATCGTCTTCCTACTAAGGCAGCTTTAATGAGAAGAAATATCATGGTTGACAATCACATGTGTGTTTGGTGCGACACCAGTGAAGAAACGATTGAGCATATTCTTACAGGTTGTAGTATTTCAGCGGGTATCTGGAATGGAGTTTCTAGATGGTGTAGGATTCCAGGGACGTTTTTATTTCACGTCAATGATTTGGTGAATATGCACGAACACTGCGGGGTTTCGGGTAACAAGAAGGTTGTTCTTCGGGGGATTATTATTATCGCCTGTTGGCGGATGTGGAGGGCTAGGAATGAAAAGCTTTTTTCTAGTAAGGAGCCGAATGTTGTAGAGATGATTGCGGACATCAAGACTTTGGGTTTTTTGTGGTATAAGCATAGGTTTAAAGGAGGAGTGGTGGATTGGGATCATTGGTGTTCATTTGAGCTGATGTAATTTGTTTTTTGTGGTTTTCGGCTTCCTATTCCCGTCTTGGAAATAGTTAGCCTTTTGGTTGGTGGTTAATGAAAGTCAATTTTCAAAAAAAAAAAAAAAAAAATGTAAGAATCAGAGGACAATGTGTAACTTCATATGAGTTCGAACTCGAAAATTCAAAACTAAATGAAATAGTATTTATCCAAACTACATTCATTTACTTATTGCTGTCTCTTCAAACATATTGCTGAAAAAACTCAAACATGGTAAATCATTGGTTAGACCAAAGTAACCTTATCTTTCATGCTCATTAGCTCCCTTCCTAATGAAATACCAACTTAACAAGCACGGAAAATGACTTTCATTCATACTACATTCTACATATCTAGTTCCAGAGATGGTTGACGTTCAACATGACTTTTTAAATTTTGAATTTCAACATGACACTGAACACTCAAAACCATTCATTCATAAGATCCATCAATTCTGCACATTAAATCCTAACACTCTGTAAGGATCACTGATCCAATGTTCCTTCAATTCCTCATGGTTTGTGTCGAAATTCATCATCTTAACTTGCCAGCTTTGAGCTATTTGGTCAACTTGAGGTGAATTTCTCACAGTCAAGCTTGCAAATTTTAGCCTCAAAATACCATCGACAAACTTAACCTTACGGGCAGCAGTAACCAAAGCTATAGCACTAGCCAAAAGAGAGAATGCAGGTTGTGGCTTATATAAATGGCCTCTTTTTGTTGCTTGTCGTGGCATTATGATTGTACAAGCAGCCTTAACTACCAATGTATCAAATTGTTAATTTGCAGATTAACTACCAATGAACCTGATTCATCTCGTGTGCGTAAAACAGATGCAAGACTTGGTGCTCTTAGAGGTTCAAGCTCAGCCCAAAGAAGCTCACCTCTTATATTCTTGGATAAAAAACGACCCGTTTATAGTGATAGTTCTAGCAGCAACCTAAAGAGCTTTGAATCAACCCTTAAGGGTATTGTAGGGATGCATCTTTAAGGAACATTGGCTCGGTCGTCACTCCCGCTTATAAATTTGTTTCATTGAAACCATGTATACTTTCTAGTTTCTACAAAGCACGTTAGTACTATACAAGGATCGCGGGATTTAAATTGCAGAGTGCCCAAACCACTGTTGGCTATCATTGTCATAATGAGAACTTTCATTTTTTTTGGGTGATTTTTGTCTTATCGCATTAGCTTAAAGTCTGTACACGTATCATCAATTTTCGCGTTGATAAGATCCTTGATGCAACTTTTCTCCTTAAGGGAACAAGCTCAATTGGTTGCACGTTTGCGCAACACTCGATCACCTCATCGTGCCGAATTGTTTAGCCGATGACATGTTTTTTCTAAGGTTGATGCAAGTTTTGTTGTTGAACAAGTTTTGTGATGTAAGTTGGAATGAAAGATGGTTGTTTGTTTGGTTTATATATAATATATAATGTGAGTTGAGATAGGGAAATAAGAATATAGGCACGTTTTAATTGCATTTTTTATTTGATAAAGTCGTAAAAATACTATTTTTGAAGTGAGGAATTATTCGAATCAGAGGGGCCCATACATCTGGCACTAGTTTGAACTCATTTTTTTTTATTTATTTATTTATTTTTATTTTTTTACTTTGTTGGTCTATATTACCTTAATAAATTAGTTAAAAAAGCTAGTTTGATGTAACTAAAATATATGGAATAATTAAAAAAGAACACAGATTTAAACCTTTTTAGACAAGTTCAAGTTCAAATATATGGATACGACATAGACATAGAGATAAGCAGAGCCGTCCCATTGATTTGGGTGGCCCGGTACGAAATCATGAATGAGGCCTTTATAAATCACGAAAAGTTTAACTATTTTTGAAAATGAAAAGTTTTTTGATATTATGCAAAGACACTAAAAATTCAATTTTGATAATATTTAACAAAGACACTAAAAATTCAAAACATTATATACTTAGATATGTAATAAAACTATAAATATTAATGGATATATACTAAATTGGAGGCCCCTTACAACGATGGGCCCTGTGCAGTTGCACCACTTGCACATGTTAATCGCCGGCATTAGAGATAAGACAAGTTCAAATTCTCTTATATACTAAAAAAAAAAAAAAAAAAAAAAAAAAAAGGAAAAGAAAAAAAAAAACTTCACTGATAACAGGGGACTATCATCATCAATCAGTCTGCAGTATACCATCTCCTACCTTCTTCTCACCTGTACAAGAAAAAATTTAGAGATGTGTTAACCGGGCGGGCTCTACAGCCCCTAGCCCACTGCCACCTAGCCCCTAGCCCACTGCCACCTTACTTTTTTTGTCCCCCACTAGCCCATACCCCCTTTCTCTTTGGTCAAAATATGCGGCCATATATTTTGGCTTTTTTTTTTTTTTTTTTTTTTTTTTTTTTTTTTTTTTAATAAATGTTATAAAAGTTTTTAAAAAAAAATATTTTGTTAAAAATAATAAAAGTTGAAAATTTTTTGTAAAAAAAATAAAAGTTGTAAATTTGAATAATCTTCATATGTCGTAGATGTTGTTGAATAATAACATTTGTTGTCATAGTCGTTTAATGTGGTAACGTTTAACATGCTATTTGTTGTTGTTATTAATTAAATAAAAACGCATTGGACGTTAATTATATAAACGTAACAAATAAACACAAAAAAAAAAAAAACGTAAACACAAAAAAAACGTTACAAAAAATATATACTATACCAAACATTTAAAAAAAAAAACGACAAAACAAGAAAAAAAAAGTGAGCTAGAAGTAGAGAGGGTTGGGTTAATAGAAATAGGGCCCGTGATTTGTTGTCATAGTCGTTTAATGTGGTAACGTTTAACGTGCTATTTGTTGTTGTTATTAATTAAATAAAAACGCATTAGACGTTAATTAAATAAACGTAACAAATAAACACAAAAAAAACATTACAAAAAATATATACTATACCAAATATATATACTATACCAAACATTTAAAAAAAAAAAAAAAACAAAAAACAAACAAACAACTAAACGACAAAACAAGTAAAAAAAAAAAAAAAAAAAGTGAGCTATAAAGTGTAGAGAGGGTTGGGTTAATAGAAATAGGGCCCGTGAGAATAACCCCTCCCAAAATTTAACATTACATCCAAACAAAACTATTGCAAACATCATGTCTATTTATCATTTTTGAATGTAAAAGGCAGTTAAATTAGGCAAGTTGGTATTTATAACAACTCACACTTCCTCTAATCATTCACATACAAACAGTTATCATAAGTAAATATATCAGACCATACACGTGTTATCATCATAGTCAAGAGACCTACTTCATAATAAGGATACTAGGCAATTTTTTTGGCCGTGCAAAAGCACGGCCCAAGAGTTTTCATGTGGTATTTTTAAGATAATCGTGTGGTTATTTCTAATAATGAAAGACGGAAAGATGAATTAACAGAAGAAAAAAGGAGGGAAAACCAGTACTTCAATGCTGGTGGAACATGTTCACAGACAAATCGACTGGTGTTACAAGACATTTGTACAATGTACATTATATGTCAACATTTGTGAGTAGATTGCTCTAGCGCCTTAAAAGATTACTACACTTTGTTTTGTTGAAGTAATGAAATTTTTTAATGTCCGGTGACAAAGTTGTCTCAGTTTTGAGTCAACTTTTTCCAAAGAATGATATTCTAATTATCAAAGGTGTTCCATTTTGTAGTTATAGAGTTAACTATGTTATATAATGATTGTGTATAATATCTATTATAATTCAAGTTAATTCAAACTTATTTGCATATTCTTGTAGTACTATTTAATATTTGACTTAAATGTAAAATCATTCTACCTTCAGGTATGAGTATGACGAAGGTAGAGTATGACCATCTTCATACTCACTTCTAGTATGACTATCTTCATACTCACTTCTAGCATGATCAGGTATCGTTGTTGTTTATCTTATATAGAGTAATAAGTTAAGTATCAAATATATTGTTTAAATTCAAAAAAAGCACGTACATTTTTATTGAATTGAGATTATCACAATGTTTAACAAATAAGATGTCTTTTATTTTGAAATTTTTTTAATAAGTTTAAATTTGGTAGTAGGCAAATCAAAACCGAATGATTAATATGTGCTTTTTAAGAAACTATAGGTAAGATCACAAAAGAAAATTTGTTTGATAGATTTTATAAAACTTTACACATTTAATACAAGCATGTTCGAACGTCGAGTGAAAAAGGTATTATGTTGCAATATTTTATACTGGAACAAAACATTTTGCTGTTAATTTCTCTAGCTGCAATATATTCAGCATTGTTAAATAAAGACATATTCGGTAAAAACCATTTCTTAATAATTGAAACCCATAGTTATTAAAATTTGTATGATAGACATATCTTTGAAAAAGCAATAATAGAAGTAAAGTAAAAATGTACTCGCTATCTCATAGTTTGACAAGAAGAGTTTTTACCCATTCCTTTTTACTGACATAATAATTTAAAATGTCAAACACTCAAACCTCACCAAATACATCATTACCATTTACCACTACCCATGCTCCTACGCTTATACAATCACGTCACCAACAACTCCGTTATTTCTAATCCCATATTATTCGGCTAAAAATAAACTCTTTTTTTTTAAAAGATCTTCAATATATCCATATTACATTATCATTAAAAGTACCCATTGATCCTGCTCTTTCTATTAATTTTCATCTTTAGGAAATATTAAGACGCCAAAAAAAACATCTGCTACATCCTATCTTTGTTGAGGATCTCCGCTTTTGAAATAATTCTTCACTCTTAATTAAAAATTTGTATAACCTAACAAATAGTCTGAAAATAAATCAACATATACCACAAAAACACTGTAACACCACAATTCGATCATCTATACTTAACAAGTTACAACATTAAATACAAATTAGAAGTTCTAATGAAATTTACCTTTCAAAAAAAAAAAAAAAAAAAATACAAATTAGAAACTAACCTTATTAAACACAAACAAACACAAAAAGTCACAAAACCCAAAAAATTACTACTCGGTTAATCATCAATCTTCAAATCTTCATCGCTGATTGCATAACACCAAAAAAGAAATCAAATCATAAAGTAACAAAGTGTAAATAGAAATTGCCCAACTATAACCTAGCACAAAAATGACCCTTAGTTTAAGTACGAAGCACAAACAAAGACATACACACCAACAATCTCAAGAACTCACAAAATTTTACCGAGTAGTTATCATTATCTTCATATGTTCATTTTCAAGTTTCCATTTATGTAACTCCAACTGTTTGTCATCTACATATCTTAACTCCATCGCCAAACATCCACACACACACACACTCACAAACAACAAAAATTAGAAATATATTTGTAAAAATTGTTATATACACCACATTTATATTAAAGGCGAACTCAAGCAAAAATCTGTTAAAAATTATCACTTACCATTTGTTTAATGTTTTCTTTTTCCAAGACACATGTGTCTTCTTTCTTCAATATATATGACTCCACCACAGATGATCAAGTCTAAAACAATAGCAACCAAATCTAAATATGTAAAGAAAAGCTACAAAAAGTCACCTTACAGAGATGACCAAGTATAGGACTATAGGAGTTGACCAAACATCTCTTTTCCGATGAAGGACGATCCATGGTTGGCGTCCGGGAGAAGATGAAGATATGGTTTTGTAGAGAGAGAAATAAAATTAGAAAAAGAGAGCGGTGGGTATGACTTTTTCTTCTAGTTGTTGAAAGTAGTTAAAAGGCTTGCACAGTTTTATGTCTCCATTTTTCTCGATACCGACAACTAACTCATATTGAAAGAGCCACGTGTACTTTTGGGGAGCTTAGAAGAACTTACGTGGCATTTTTTGAGAAAGCTACAGTAATAAAATGCCCTTATTTATAATATAGGTAGATACAATACTTTTTTATTGTATTATAAAAAATGCAGTGAGTATATTAATCCTAAAGGCCATTGGTTCTGTTTTAAATAGAACAAATATATATTGTTTCATGTTGCAGTAAAGTAACTTTTAATTTACCTTTAAGTAACAAAAAAAAAAAAAAAAAAAAAAAAAAAAAAAAGTTGCAGTAAAGTAACTTACCACACTATGCAGCAGCAAAGTCTAAACACTAGGATGGGCTCACCATAAAGAGACAAAGAAGGGGCAGCATCAAGGATTCCTCGGAAGGACTCAAACGATCTCAAATGAACAAAACCAAAACCAGCATTACTGTTGTTTCCTACCATGGGAAGAGCAACATCGATCCCGTCTGGAGTGAAACGAGAGAAAGTTTTTTCTAACCTACAAACATGAATTGAAATTTTTACAAACATGAATTGAATGTCATATAAACTATGACACTTTTGTTATCCATATAGAATATTTGGCTTTTAGGCTTTATCTATTTTTGTTTGTCATGGCCCAATTTACTTTAGTATTTGCCACATAATCACATTTTTGGACAAATGGGTCATAAGTGTCCTTAAACATGGTCAAGATTAAACTTTTTACGAAGGTATATGTGTCAAGATTTGTTTGACATGTTCCTTAGTGGGTTTTTATGGACCAGAATACAATTTCTAATTTTTGGACACTTGTACATTGTGCACGACATGGGCTTTAATTATAGGAGATGATTTGCACACTCAATAAAATAATTGAAACATTCAAATTTATTGTGTATAAAGATTTATACCCTCACAAGGGTAAAAATGTAAAGATAACTGTGAGGGTATAAATGTAAACACATTAAATTTATATTCTTAAATTTTAGTCATATTTTGACATGTATTGTCATGTGAAATGAGACTTTGAGACATAATTTGTGAAGTAAAACTTTTTTTATTGGATATATTGATAGATTATCTTCTGACATGTATCCATCTATCTATTAGTCAAAGCCCATAAGCCAATATATGTCGAGTTGTCGACTAGCACTATCTATATCTTTATTTATCCCACATAAAAGTTGCGTTTACATAATTAAGCTAGAATGAGTCGTAAACAAATATTACAATGGATTGATATTCATTTCGTTGATGTGGCAACAATGACTATTAATGGTTTAACGTGGTGCTTATTATGTAGTGGTGTGGTGTTAGGTGTCAGAAAGTGAATCGAAAATAAGTTGAAGAACTAAATTGTTTGTGTGGATTATTAGATGACATGATACACATACCTAGTATTTATATCGTAAGTTTTGTTTAAATATACGAGGATGGCTAGCAAACCGGTGTTTGTCTCACAATTGTTACAATACTAAACAAAGTGCAGACAATTTTCTTTTTTTCTTTTTAAAAGACAATCAACTATGTCACAATATATACACGATACATATATTTCACATTAATAGTGCTTGAACTACAATTTTTTATTTGCAAAGTATTCTCACACAATATGACCGTATTGCCATACCGCAAAGCCTTTGATCAAGCATGGATTATTTTGATAATAAAATAGTACTTTGTTATGAACGATATATAACAATGTCGTTACCATTTTTATTCCCTTAAATGTATTTTTTTTGGACTAAAGACAAATCTTTTCTCACACTGTGATCTTTTGGGATATATTCGAAACAACCTACCAACATGATACAACCACAAATATATGATTATTTTCACGTGTTTGTTTACGTGTTCACTAAATCATAATAAGATATTGTACAAAGTCCAAAACTAGAGGTCTAGAGCCCTTGTGATTAATCTTTTTATTGAATTAATAATCTAGAAGTATATCTAAAAACATGTGAACCACGCAAAATAACGAATGGGTTCTATATTAAAAAAAAAGATAGATTAACATAAAATAATAACTCATTATTCATCCATCTATTTAATGCTTATGGACAAGCTAGTAATGGAGGAGACCTTTATCATACTTGTTATGAACCATAAGAAAACTTGTACTTTGTGAATTATGAACCATAAGAGAACTCAAGTTAACGCAATATAATAGAAACAAATGTAAGATTGTATCTAGTTTGATTAACAAACACACAAGAAAGCTTACATATATCAAATACGGAAATACTATGAGCACAACACTCCTGAATTGTAGGTATTATCAAACATTCTCTTTAACAAATCACGTCATAGCGATACGTGTAAGTCGGTTAATATTGCCAGTTATCAACATTTTGCAAAATTATGTATACGTATGAACATGATTTTTAACATCATGAACTTAAATAATTTAAAAATATTGTTAGTTTCTATATATGTATTTAGAATGAAGACTCATGAAAGCAAGCCTAAAAGCTAATTTAATCTACAAAATGCAAATAAAGTCAATAATGAATATTTATTGCCGATTTATTTCGAGAATGAGACTGGTAAGTATGACCAAATGATGTATTATTGATCAAAAAATTGATTAATTACTTTTTAAATTTATCACATTAGCACTACATAAATAAATATTCTGGAAAATCGGAAATATTTGTCAATGGCTTTGAGTAGGTGCACGTCTACAATGTACGGGTCATAACTTAGTGGCTTATAACTTTATATAATTTGGTGTTGTAACACCCCGAAATTTGATTAAGCAGCGGAAGTCTAATCGGGGTCATTACAGTTTAGTACACAGTCATACTCATAGAAAACAATTCAAAAGATTGTCAATATCATTCCATGAAAACTCAAATATTCAGAGTTACAAACATTTTTCCAAAATGTTAAGTGTTTCACAAAAGTGGTAATGAGTTTGTAAAGAATGATATAATTATTGAAATCAAGGGAGGTCCTGTGCCCTTTTGCCAGCTCCGTGCCGCCATGCTTGCTAGTTTCCTGAGATAAACATGCTTAAAAAGTCAACACAAAGGTTGAGTGAATCCATAGTAGTTTAAATAGTAATAGTGTGAACACAAGTCAAGCATTTGAAATAAACAAGCCAAGATAGACACGTCTTGACTAAGTCGGGTGTAATATTGCTCCTAAGCCTCACGAAACGCAAGCCTTAACATTGATTTGACATATCATAAAGATAATAACAATCACCTACACCACAGCGGATGTAAATGACAAGGGGCCCTCGGTGACAGGAAATGTGCCAAATTTCCATAATACCTCGAATATAGCACACCTCCTGCCAAGTGATCACCTTGACAGAGGCGGGCTGCCAACCAATAGATCTATCAACTATATTCGCGCTCACTGGCAAGTGATTAAGGTTCGTGATATGAGGGACTTGTAGCACAGGTGTCAACTTAGGCAATATCAGGTGATAACAGCATACAGAAAAATACTTGTGTTCGATTTATAGCATGTATCTCCCCACGGGGTTTAAAAAACAATTAAAAATGTGGGACCATGAACTCACCTGAAAGGTGCGTGTGAATCACAACGGTGCTCAAAAGTAATAGTGTATTGCTATGACTAGCAATGAAATTCCTCCGACTTGCGACCTAAAAATATATTGTAACCGGTGTTTTAGATTCGTGTCATAAATGACGTGTAATATATCACGTGTAAAGTGATATCCGTTTCGTGTGTCTTAAAATATATTCCAAATAACTTTACGTAGTTATTTGTTAGTTTTGTCACGAATCGGTGTTATATATATATTATCTTGTTATGAAAATAATATTGTTAAAAATATTTATGATTAAATATTTTTAATAAAGTTGTATATATATTAAAGTTAAAGAAATATATATATATATGTAATTATAAAAGTATATGAAATAAATAAATTATAAGAATAGGTCTTGTCACAAATCAACCCTTAACTTTATTAAAATTACTCCTTTAACCCTTGGTTAAAAGTAATTACAATTCTAGTCCCTTTACTTTTAGAGAGTTACGGTTTGCACCCTCCCTTTACTATAATTCGACAGTTTCAAAAAAAATAGCCTGAAGGTTTTCACAATTTGTCACTTTTAGTCCCTCATCGTGGGACTTTTGCAAACTTAGTCCGAAATCTAGTTTTTGAAAAAGTTAACTTTTATTTTATAAAAGTTACCACTTTTACTCCTTTTTACTTGTAAAAACTTGGTTCTATGAAATCAGTTACCACTCGAACTAATAAGTTTTATATCCGAAAATTTATAAAGATTTTGGGTTGGGCTCGTTAGCCCGGTAAGGCCCATATGGGTGTTTTCTTGTTTTTAAAATCTTCGTTCGACTAGCCTTTGGTTTTGGTCTTGTTTTCGTGTCGAGGGGTCGCATAAGTTATGCATGTTGGGTCGACTTGGTTGTGGGTGAGTCGTATAATTAGATGGTCGAAAACTATATGTGAGTTGTACGTGTGAAAACAAAATGGCGAGGCCAAAACTTGAGGGTGTCGAGGTGGTTTGTTAACACAACAAAAATACTAAGGCGTTGTGAAAAAAATAAAGAATGTGTGTCACGTGTATGCGTGTGATATGCATGATACAAATCAAGTAAAAGAGCAAGAAGATGACAACTTACAACACCAAGTATTTGGTGGTGATGAGGTCGCGTGATCAATAAGAGAAACGAGCAAAACACCCTTCGAATAACAACTCTTGCTCCAATATTTCTTTCCCACAATCTCTTAACCCAACGCCTTGTTTGTTCGAATCAAAACCCTTGCTTGAAAAACCTTGTGCTTGTCGATAGTGACCAAAGGGATGTGGAGAGTGTTTGTGGTTTGAGAGGTTTCAAGTATGTGTGTTGTGTGCATTAAATGAGACTTATATAGGAGGTTGAGGGTGGTTCGATGTTCCTAGAGACACAACATCCATCGAGAGGTCAAGTCGTGTCCCCCTTGATTTGTGGCTAGGTCGATTTAGGCATGAGGCTAGTTTGATTATAGTGACTTGTTTATTAGACTTGTATGTGGATTATGAAACATAGTATCCAAGAGTCACAAGGATTTGGGGGTGGTTAATATGGTTTAGTCGTGTAATGGTTTTGTTCATTGGGTCGAATGTCTAAAGTTTAGATGCTAGGTCGGCTTAGGTTGCAAGTCAACTACTCATAGAGTGTATTGTGTGTCGAGTGAGGAGGAACAAAGGTTTTGGAAACATGCAAATCTAGTTAGCAAGGAAGGTAGTTTTTCCCATGGTGGTGTTTGCTTGTTCGACTGCCATGCTAGGAAAGAAGAAAAAAAGGAAAAACAAAACAAAAACTAGTTTGGTGGGCTTGGTAACTCGGCCCAAGACGAAAACGAAAAGAAAAGAAAAAAAAAAGAAAAAGGGTGTGGGCTTAGGGTGAGATCCGGCCCAAAGCATCGGGGTATCGGTGTCGTAAAACGTGTGAAATATGTACCTCGGTGTCGGTGTCGGTTTGTGAAAACCGTAAGTGTATAAACGGTGTCATCGCTTGTATATATATACTTATATGTATATAATAATAATAATAATTTGTGAAAGTTGATGTGTATATATATATAATATAAATATATATATATATATATATATATATATATATATATATATATATATATATATATATATATATATATATATATATATATATATATATATTAGAAAAATCTCGGTGCTCAAATTTGGGTGTCTGGTCGCAAGTGGAGTTACCGGTGTTAACCTCGTTGGGTGATATCCAAGAGTGACTTTCGGGTGATATCGGGTGACAAAACATAATCGGGTGTTAAACAAACGGTGATCAAAACATTTGGGTGCTCAAACAAACAGTGTACATAACAATCGGGTGTTCAAACAAACAGTGTCTCATGTGAAAAGTTTTAAATTTGCCCGCAAAAATGGCTTAGTTAAGAGTAATGTTGACAATTAGCATTAATAAATGACCTGGGATTTTACGGTGTATTACAGTACCCACCCGTTAGATTGGATTCGTCCCGGAATCCAAAATTGAATCGGTGCTCGGGGTTGTCTCACCAAATAGTTGTGGGTATTTGGCACGCATTTGGTCCTCGCGCTCCCATGTGTACTCGGGTCCTCTCTTAGAGTTCTATCTGACCTTAACAATGGGAATGCGACTATGCTTAAGTCGTTTGACCTCCCTATCCATAATCTCTACGGGTTCCTCAATAAAGTTCAACTTGTCATCGATTCTAATCTCTTTCAGTGGAATCACAAGTGTTTCATCCGACAAACACTTTTTCAAATTTGACACGTGGAAGGTGTTGTGTACTCTACTGAGTTCCTCAGGTAGCTCCAATTTGTATGCCACGGGACCGATCCTTTCAGTGATCTCGAAAGGTCCAACGTATCTCGGGTTTAGCTTTCCCCGTTTTCCAAACCTAATCATTCCTTTCCAAGGTGATACCTTAAGCATGACTTTGTCCCCAACTTGAAACTCTATTGGTTTCCTTCGCACATCGGCATAACTCTTTTGCCGATCTCTCGCGGCTTGTAATCGTTGTCTAATCTTTACTATTTTCTCAGTGGTTTCAAGTATCAACTCGGGACCTGAGAGTTGTACATCTCCAATCTCAGCCCAACAAACTGGTGATCTACACTTTCTTCCATAAAGTGCTTCAAACGGTGCAGCCTTAATGCTAGCGTGATAACTGTTGTTATATGAAAATTCTACTAACGGTAGGTGTCTATCCCAGCCTTTTCCAAAATCAATCACACACGCCCTAAGCATGTCTTCCAGGGTTTGTATTGTCCTTTCACTTTGACCATCAGTTTGTGGATGGTAAGCTGTACTCATATCTAACTTAGTTCCCAAGGCTTTCTGTAAAGATCGCCAAAAGTTAGACGTGAAACGGCTGTCTCGGTCGGAGATAATAGAAATCGGCACTCCATGCTGGGAAACTATCTCCTTAAGGTACAAACGTGCAAGAACATCCATATCATCAGTCTCTTTGATCGGTAAAAAGTGTGCTGACTTCGTGAGACGATCAACAATAACCCATATTGTGTCCAATCCACTCGATGTCTTGGGTAATTTCGTAATGAAATCCATTGTAATCCTTTCCCATTTCCACATTGGTAGCTCGGGTTGAACCAAAAGACCGGATGGTTTTTGATGTTCAGCCTTTACTCTCGAGCAGGTCAAACACTTACCGACATACTCTGCAATGTCAGCTTTCATGTTTGGCCACCAATACAACTTCTTTAAATCTTGATACATCTTGTCTGAACCCGGATGAATGGAATATTTAGACTTATGAGACTCGTGCATGATGAGATCTCGTACTCCTCCATACAATGGAATCCAACTTCTGTCCTTGAAACACAGCCTTCCATCTGGTTTCTTGACAAATCCATTCGTGCTTTCGGGCATACCGTAAATCTTCTCGTGCGGTCTATTCTCTTCCTTAAGTGCCTCAGCTTGAACTTCAAGAATTTGGGACGGCAGTGGTGATCTAATTGTCATACCCAATGACTTAACTCTGAGGGGTCTAAGTCGTTCCTTTCGACTCAAGGCATCTGCTACAACGTTTGCCTTCCCCGGGTGATAACGGATCTCGCAATCATAGTCACTTAGCAACTCTAACCATCGACGTTGCCTCATGTTCAACTCCTTCTGATCTAAAATGTGCTGAAGACTCTTGTGATCAGTGAAAACCGTACACTTGGTTCCGTATAGGTAGTGTCTCCAGATCTTCAGAGCGAATACTACCGCTCCTAATTCTAGATCATGAGTAGTGTAGTTCTCCTCGTGGGGTTTAAGTTGTCTAGAAGCATAAGCGATTACTTTAAGTCTTTGCATCAATACGGCACCCAAACCTTGGATTGATGCGTCACAATATACCACGAAGTCCTCACTTCCTTCGGGTAGTGCTAATATCGGTGCTTCACAAAGTTTCTGCTTCAAAAACTGAAATGCTGATTCTTGCTCATCTCCCCATTCAAACTTCTTGTTCTTCTGTGTTAACTCAGTCAAAGGTTTAGCAATCCTTGAAAAACCTTCAATAAATCTCCGATAGTATCCGGCAAGACCTAAAAATTGGCGTATCTCCGTAGGACTCGTAGGTGACGCCCAATTTTTAACAGCTTCGATCTTGGCAGGATCAACATGAATACCCTTACTGTCAATAACATGCCCAAGAAATTGTACCTTCTCAATCCAAAAATCACACTTGGAAAATTTGGTATATAATTTCTCTTCTCTGAGCAGTGTTAGTATAGCCTTCAAGTGTTCTGCATGTTCTTCCTTACTACGTGAATAAATAAGGATATCATCGATGAATACAATCACGAACTTATCCAAATAGGGTTTGCACACTCGGTTCATTAAGTCCATAAATACAGCGGGTGCATTTATTAGACCGAATGGCATTACTTGGAATTCGTAGTGACCATATCTTGTCCTGAAAGCTGTCTTAGGGATGTCTTCTTCCCTAACCCTCAGTTGATGATAACCCGATCTCAAATCAATTTTCGAGTAGACACTCGATCCTTGCAGTTGATCAAATAAATCATCAATCCTCGGCAACGGATATCGATTCTTAACCGTCAGTTTGTTCAACTCACGATAATCGATACACATCCTGAAGGTTCCATCCTTCTTCTTCACAAACAACACCGGGGCTCCCCACGGTGATGAACTAGGGCGAATAAATCCTTTATCCGACAATTCCTCCAATTGTCCGGATAACTCCTTCATTTCCGACGGTGCTAGCCTATAGGGTGCTCGTGCTACGGGTGCGGCTCCTGGCATCAAGTCAATTTGAAATTCCACTTGACGAGTCGGCGGAAGGCCAGGCAAGTCCTCAGGGAAAACTTCTGGAAAGTTCCTGACTACTGGCACATCCTCGAGTCGCTTCTCTTCTGACTTCTTCTCGGTGACTTGAGCCAAAAAGACTTGACATCCTCGTTCGATGTACTTCACAACCTTGACGCAAGAAATGACGCTCAAACGTGTCTTACTTCGCTCTCCGCGAACAACCAGGGTTTCGTTATTTAGTGGAATGTGAACGACCTTTTCGTCACAAATGATCTTAGCGCGGTTCTCGGATAACCAATCCATTCCTACAACGACGTCGAAACTACCGAGTCTAATAGGCATAAGGTCAATAACAAATGGGGTGTCTAATAGTCGTAGGGTGCAACCTCGGAGTATAGTGTTAGTACTTACTAGCTTTCCATCGGCTAGTTCAATCTCATACGTGGTGTCTAGTCGGGTGGGTGTAATATTAAGTAGGGGTGCAAGTGAAACAGACACGAAACTTTGATCGGCTCCAGAATCAAATAAAACTTTAACGAGGTGGTTGTTTAGAAAGAACGTACCAGTGACTACGTTCGGATCTTGCTGGACATTTCCATCTCCCAGCACGTATGCTCTCCCACGTGCATTGTTATCCTTGTTAGGGCACTGTCGCCTGTAGTGTCCTTTCTCTCCACAAGCATGGCATATTACAGCCACGGGTTGCAAGTTGGCTCCAGTCGCCTTGCAATCTTGTGTCTTATGTCCAACCCTTGAACACTTCCCGCACTTAGCATAGCAGGGTCCATTGTGATGCATCTTACACTTGTCACAGAATGGAAGAGGTCCAGCATACCTAGCATCCTTAACCGGTGTAGCGACATAAGCTCTGACAACTTCCTGTCGTCGGTTCTGTTGGTTGTGGTGGGTGTTTCTGTCATGGTGGTAGTTACGGTTGGGGTTACGGTTGTTGTTGCTGTTGCTGTTGTTGTTGTTTGTCTTCCGATCATCAAACTTCCTTTTGTGATCGTTGTTTCCCTGAGCAGAGTTACGCTTAATCTCCCGGTCTAGCAGTCTTTGGGCAATGGACATTGCTTCATCCAAAGATTGAGGCTTAGACGAGGTGACGTTTCCCTCAATGCTCCTGGGTAATCCTTCAATGTACTTTTCCAACAACTTTTCCAAATCGGGAACCTTAGAAGGGCAAAGTGTAGCAAGTTCCTGAAATCTCCTGTCGTAAGCCCTGAGATCATTTCCTTTCACAACCAACGTGTGAAACTCATCTTCTAACTTTTTGATCTCGCCTCTAGGGCAGAACTTCTTCAACATCTTCTCCTTAAAATCAGCCCAGGTAATCTGATAGGCCTCCTCCACACCTATCTTCTGGGCAGTTGCATTCCACCAAGACAACGCGTCTTCCAACAATGTTCCAATAGCAAACGAGACTCGGCTTTCCGCGGCACAACCGCTCCTTATAAACACAGTCTCAGTTCGCTCAAACCATCGAGCAAGCTCTGTTACTCCTTCAGTCCCTTTGAAGTGAGATGGTTTGCAAGCAATGAAGTCCTTATAGGTGCACTTCCGAGTCGCAGCAGACTCGCTCTCAGCAGTGGCTCGGTTGTTGCTACTAGTTCGTGCCATTGCAGCAGCCTGTACTTCCAAAGCTGCAGCAACGCTGTCGGCAACCAACTTTCTTATAGCAGCTTGGGTCATAGCGGGTGACGAGGTAGCAGTAGTGGTTTTCCTTGGGGCCGTAATCCCAAACATCAACAACAAGAGAAATAGTGTATCCAACTCATAATAGTCGAGATCATCACAAAGTACATATCACAACCACACCATAAATACATACATAAACCATATCATTCATAAATAAACATCATGACATGTAACAACACACATGGAAATTATAATGAATCTCAATATGGGAGCATAATAAAAAGAAAGATCAGACAACTAGAACATCATAAATCAATATCAATACGTTACAATCGTAACCAACATAAAGTTTTAATAATTTTTGGAATTCATTGTTACAAAACAATAAGTTACAACAATTATTAATGCCATAGGCGGCAAGTTAAGATGTCTCTGTAAGTAATGACATGTCATAGATCTATGAAGGTCCAGGTGCGCCTCCTGATCTCCTCTCTAGCTCTCTGATCATCCGGATCATCCCCAACATCTCCATATCTCTGGATCTCTTACGGGCCTGAATCTCCTCAATAGTAGTCGAAAGTGCATGGATGGTAGAACTGGATGCAGCTAACTCCTGTGCCTGATGCTCCATCATCTCCTGTGTAA
Source organism: Artemisia argyi (assembly GCA_030686995.1). Classification (NCBI taxonomy): domain Eukaryota; kingdom Viridiplantae; phylum Streptophyta; class Magnoliopsida; order Asterales; family Asteraceae; genus Artemisia; species Artemisia argyi. Next base: position 25,537 of record JARVZY010006226.1, read on the forward strand.
TGGCCGCAACTGCTCTCAAATCATCAATCTCGTGCCTCTGAATATCTAATCGGTGACCAAACTCAGTGATAGTAGCCTGTGCCTCCTCGATCTCTGTTCCCATCATCTCAAATACCATCTCTAAGGCTGTCCTATGTACCACGAGGTTCGTGACCTCCTCCTGCATACACTCAATCCTCTCTAAGGATATATCCTCGATAATACTCAACAGCTCATCAAGTCGACTCTCATGTCTAATCAATCTAGCAGCCAAAAGAGGGATAGTGTGGTGTATCGGCTCTCCTGTGACCGGTAACACCGCTGAAGAGCCATCTCCAAGCTCAGCAGCCCTAGGTGATCCCTCAGCTAATCTCCATCTACGTATGTAGTCTAACAAAAACGACCATCGACGAGCATCAACCAATCTATGAATACCAGGTGAGGTGGGTGTCTCGGTGGGAGCAGGTGATGGTACAGGTGATGTGGCAGGTGATGGTATCGGTACAGTGGTAGTCTGTGAGTAGAAAACTGTAGGTGGTGGCATGGGTGGTAAGGCCTCAGAAGTAGGAGGTGCGGTGTAAGTAGGCAACATGTAAGGCTGTGGCTCAGGTGGGGGTGATACAGGTGATGGTGGGAGTGCTGGTGATGTCGCAGGTGTCAAATCTGGCATAGAAACAGGTGGTAATACAGACATAGGTGATGATACAGGTGTAGGTACAGGTGCAGGTACAGGTGGTGTAACAGCAGAAGCAGGCAAAATACAGACTCATTTCCGAGCCGTGCATTTGCGGGTATAGTCTCCCTCATGATATCGAAACAACTCGCCAAAAGGCTCAGGCTCATAGGGCTCAAGAATCCTCACTCGCTTGCGCCGACGAATCGGTGCAGGCGGGGATGATGGTGGAACAGAAGCAGCAGTGTCAGAAGTATCGGAGTCAGAAGACTCGTCATCAGCATCTGAACCAGTGTGGTGACTAGCAGGTGGTGAAGGACGATCATCAGCCGCAAGAAACTGCTGAGATGTCAGGTACTGGTCATAAAGGTACTGTCCCTGTGTCATAGTGAGCTAGTGAGCTAAATGCAATGGTCATAGTGTCATAGTGAGCTAAATGCAATGGGTGCTAAAAATCAAACCTTAAAACATAGCGTTGGCAAGCGCTGGCACGGAGGGCACTTCGGTGATAAATAGTTTGTTTAAAATTTGGTGAGGTTATAGTCCAATGTTTTGAAAAATCATTTGGTTCTCTATAACCATGGCTCTGATGCCAATCTGTAACACCCCGAAATTTGATTAAGCAGCGGAAGTCTAAGTCGGGTCAGTACAGTTTTAGTACACATCATGACTCATAGATAAACAATTCAAAAGATTGGTCAATATCATGCCATGAAAACTCAAATATTTCAAGTTACTAACTTGTTTGCCAAAGTGGTAAGTTGTTTCACAAAAGTGGAATGAGTGTGGTAAGAGATATGATATAATTATTGAAATCAAGGGGAGTCCTGTGCCCTTT
>JARVZY010000671.1:0-17232 GCA_030686995.1 Artemisia argyi
AAAGCGTTTTAGGTTCGACAAGCAAAAAAAACGAGTTAGTACTCCACTTGCTTCTCAATTTAAGACCGAAAAATGATGCAGAGAGGGCGTACAAGGAAAAAAATGCCTTATGCAAATGTTTTCGGTAGCTTAACGTATGCTATGATATGTACTCGACCACATATAGTCCCGTTGTTTGGATGGTGAGCAGGTATATGCATAACCCTGAAAGAGGACATTGGTTAAATGGATATTACCATATATCCATAATACAACATATGTAAGGTTAGTATTCGAACATGAAGTAGTAAGTGGGTAGAAGGATATTGCAATTCAGATTATGCTGGAGATTTAGACGATCGAAGATCCACGACGGGCTATGTCTTCACTCTTGCAAAATCTCCAATTAGTTGGAAGTGTACCTTAACTGCTTTGTCAAGTACAGAAATAGAGTATATGGCGATGATAGAGGTTTTAAAGGAAGCAATTTGGCTTCAAGGGTTGCTTTATGAACTTAGAATCAAACAGAAGTTTGTCACGATGAATTCTGACACTCAAGTGCAATTCATTTAGTGAAGAATCAAGTTTATCACGCAAGGACGAAGCACACTGATGTTCGGTATCATTTCATACAAAAGATACTTGAAGAAGGTGGAGTTAGAATCTAGAAGATCCATACTTCTAAGAATCCTACAGATACGCTGACAAGTAGTAGCTGGTATCAAGTTCAATTATTGTTTGAACTTGATCAATATTGTAAAAATATGAAGATTGGTTTGAAGACTCCACCCCGTGGTTGAATACGAGATTGAAGAATTAATATTCGCCAAGGTGGAGATTCGCTAGTTTATGGCTCGTATTGGAAAAAGTTTACATTCAATGAATCACAAGCAAGTCGATTACAAGAACTTGATTATAACTAGTAAGAAGAGTCGTGGGATCAACTTGGTAGTAATCTTGGAGGCTATAAATATAATGCTCTTCCTTTTAGTTTTTCACACCAAAAACACACACAATACCATTTTTGTAGTGTTAGTTTTCTTTCTTCTTTGTAGTAATATCTTTTTAGCATAAGAAATAATTTAGTGTTGTAAAAATCGGTCTAGGCGGCAGATTAATCGGCGCCTAGGCGCTAGGTGAGGATTAACCGCCCGGATTTAGACTAATCGACCTTATTAATCGGATCAGCCAAAAATAGGTCACCATATCGATTAATCGGATTAAAACCGGACAAAAATCGGCTAAATTGGACAACTAGGTTAACGCGGGTCAACTGTTTCCAAAAAATAAGATTGAGGTTTTTATTTCAATATACCTCCCTTTTTTTCACAAAATCAATCGACATAGTCATTCAAACGCACATCGAGCAGTGATTTAACACAAAATGTGAATGTATGCTCGTTTTTCTTATTTCAATTGAATGTTAGTTACACTAACTGAATTCGGAAATTGATTTTTAAAACTTAATTGAACCATTTGAACTTTGAACATTAAAGCATTTCATTTATGCTATATATAGAACTTCAAAAACTTTTAATTTTATATATAAAAAATCCAATTCGATTCCTAACCGATTAATCGTTAGGTGGTACCAGGCTCCCCGGCTAGCGTCCAACAATTTTTACGACCTTGAGAAATATATAACTTTGTAGTGTTAATTCATTCACTCTCTTTACCTACTAAGTGGGATATTATCGCTATTGCACAACAAAACGTACACATTGAACCCATGACATCTTAGTACACACTATATACTAGGAAAGACAAATTTGACCGAACATTTTAGAGTGAATCGCATATATATCTTTCTGAAGCCTCATAATTGCATATATATCCAACCAAAACTCATAATTGCATATACATCCTTCCAAAGCTTTAAAATTGTCATATATATCCAAATGATTATTTTTAATATATTTAATAGAAAAAAATGTCTAATAATTATAATTGATATATAAAATGACGATTATACCCTTATTCTTATTATTTTTTTATTTTTTATTTTTACAATTACAAAATATCCTTTAAACAATTTTTAAGAAAAGAAAAAACAACCATGTTCGGCGACTCAACCGTGTTTGGTATCGACGAATCTTGAATAAGAATATCAACAGCACCATCCATCGTTTCATCTAAAAGGTAAAATCCTATATATATAGATCAAAATATATAATAAAATTCCAACCAATAAAATGATATTTAGTAATTGTAAATAATAATAATAATAATAAAATAAATTTAAAAAAAAAAGTATAATCGTCATTTTATAAATCAATTATAATTATAGACATTTTTTTCTATTATATATATATTTAAAATAATCATTTGGATATATTTGACAATTTTAAAGCTTTAAGATATATATGTAATTATGAGTTTTGGTTGGATATAAACTGATAAATTAATATATTTGAACATAATTTACACTTAAATGAACGGAAACATTTCTTTTATTAACCCGTTAATACGTGCCTATTGGGCATTGGTTAGCAAAACTCATGCAATTATGAGGCTTTGAAGGGATATATGCAATTCCCCCAACATTTTAAGCAGTATTCTTGCATTGTTTACAAAATCAAAAACACTTCAGCATAAGCATATTTGAAAATACTATTTTTGGCCCAAAAGGAAATTTGACCTGGTGAGACGGATGGGCTGTATATTGAATAGCAGTGCGACAAATGTCTCCTGATTTTTTACCAGGGCAAACAGCATCCACCAACAATCCATATGCTTGTAATGCCTGAAATGGCACCATCACCTTCAAATTTATAAAATTAGTTACCTTTTCTTTTTTAGAACGGCAATTTTTTTTTCAAACTTATATCAGCTATCTCACAATATATCTCACAAACGCCTCCAGCGAGACTTGAACCCACAACCTCTAGGTTGGTGGGAACTCACATACCACTAGACTAAAGCCTTGGGTATAAAATTTGTTAGTAATATATACGTAGTAATACTATTATTAGTAAATACTAATTACTAAATATCTATACTATGTATAAAAGAAAAATGGTCAAAGTGAAAAGTTAAGAAAGTGAAATTTGAAAAAAATTAAAAATGAAATGTTAAAACAATTAATTATGAGCAATTTCAATTATTAATACACTTCAAAAGGAAACTATTAATACACATCGAAAACTGGGTTGACCCGTTTTTCGTTTTTTAACCCAATGTGTCTGGTTGACCCGGTTTATATTGACCCGTTTTTCGACCGAAACGGTTCAACCGGTTGAACCACCCAGGTCGAACCGGTTTTAAAATATTATGTTAATCCCCAAATCCTCAAACTTTTATTATTTTTCGGTTATAACCCATAAACTTTGTTTTATCACTAAAACTCCTGCCGCTATAAAATCTCGTTGCTATAAACGAGTACTTGTCTAGCATAAATAAATAACTTACCTCAGCGTCTTCCATGTAATCGCCACATATCATCAACACTTTCTTGTTCGCCATCTCTTCTCTTTGTTTTACGGAAAAGGAGATAATATTGGTTTTTTAAACGATAGTATATATGTTTGTGGGTGGTGTTGACTAACCAGACTTTGTTACAAGATGAGAACTAGTAGTAGGTGAAACAGTTATTACCAAACTTTTAAACTCCGCGGTCGAATATTGACGTCGTTAAACTAAAAATGCATTTGTTTTCTTTCACGTGTTAAACACAGTCAGAAGGGTTTGGATTTGAATTTGTATTTGATTTGGAGAGAGAATATAATACAATTTTATTTTATAAATTAATACTACTTTCATTTCATATTAAGTGTCCATTTTAATAATGCATAAAGTTTAGTTTTAGGAGATTTCACTAACTAAACTCTCCACCAATTAAATATTACTTTTACCCACTAAACTCTCATCTTATTGGTTGAAATGTACAAGTAGACATTTAATTTGGGATATCTAAAAATTCTATTATGGACACTTAATATAGGACGGATTGAGTATTGAATTTAGTTATAAGTTATTTTTGGTGTGTGGAGACGGCCAATCAAGACGGCGTCAGAAGGCATCTAACAACGTCACAGGCATCAAGTGACGCCGTCACACATGGACGGACCCACATGTATGCCGGGTGTGGCACGGGCTACACCCGATTTTAGGTGACGAAGTGCAAAAAGAATTCAAAACTGCCGTTTTTGTGGTGTGTGCAACCCTCAAAATTTTTTTTGCTACTTTCGTTTCTTACAGTGTAACTTTAGTTAGCCCAACATTTCTTTTGTGCAACACCCTCTTAAAAATCCTGGGTCCGTCCCTGCCGTCACATAAAGGCGGTGGATAAAGACGAAGCCCTAATAGGTGAGCTGACGGTGTCCATAATCTATAAATATAGATGTATTGCTTTCATTATTGTTCGTGTACATACCCTATTTGGTTTTTATAGCTTTTTGTAAGCCTTTTTGGCCCTTGAAAACTTCATGTATTATTGACGTAAATTTCCTATCGAATCATTCAATCATGTTTATGCGTAATTGTGTGATTTGCTTATTTACTTGTTTCTTTATTACTATGCTCGGCTAAAAGAAAACAATACGATCTAAAACTCTTATGCAGTCGCTTTTTGATGAAAAAGTGAAGATCAGATTCAAAAACCAGAACAAAAGAAGACAATGGGTTATTACCACACACGAAGGGTTCATACTTCATAGTAGGGGTGAGCAAAACCGCCCGCCGCCCGTTTTCCGGCCTGATCCCGACCAAACCGCCGGCCCGATTCCGATCCCGACTATCAAACGGTTCGGGAGTCGTTTGCAATTCCGGCGAAATCGGGAGTCGGGTCGGGACGGGACGGGTCGGGACGGGATGATTCCGATCAATAACAAGCTAATCCGACCGATTCCGATACCGACTAACCGAACACAATCGGGATCGGGAGTCGGTTTAGGATTCCGGCCACAATCGGGATCGGGCTTCGTCGGGACGGGATCGGTTCCGGCCCGATGCTCGCCCCTAGTTCATAGTTACTACTAAGTACTGTATTAATGTAATATTGCTCTCTAACATTGCTCAAACAACTTTGAGGTATTATTTCATATGTCACGAGAGTGTGTACATAACCAACTAGATCAATCACAGGCCTTCGATCTTATCAAATTATCCAAAGTTGAAGCTTTAAATATAACTGAAGCTCGTAAACTGGCACTTCAAAGTGTGCCTCAGTTTATATATTATCAGCAAACTTGATGTTAGCCTCAAAAAGGAAATGAAAACAATTAATATTAAACCAAAGCATCACAAAATTACATTACTTGCACATAAAAACGTCGATAATTATGACACGTGTTTTTTACATCTCTTTGATACAAAGGAGACCACTTGCAGCAACAACATTACTCTGAAGTTCTTTTGTATAGAATAGAGTGCACACGCACGAACATGGAATGGCACTAGAAACACACCTTTATACCAAGCAATAACATCAACTGAGAGATGAACTGTGGGTGTCCTGGCCATGCTGCTCCAGTTACCAGATTTCCATCGGTAAAGCAGCGATCTATTGGGTCTGGTTCTAACCAGGTTCCACCACCCAATACCACATTAAGTTTGACAGCAGGATATGCAGTACATTTCTTACCCTATATAGTACATGCGATAAAATAAAAAAGTCAATGGTTAAGTGATAACTAATTCACTGATATTCTGAGCAAAGCTTTTTGACAGGGTTAATCCCGTGCTTTTAAAAAATAAACAAAATTTCAAAATCTTACCTTGAGAACACCAGCGGCAGACAGAATCTGTTGGCCATGGCAGATAGATGCTACGGGCTTTTCAGCCTCCATGAAATCTTTAACGAGCTTAATGACTGCAGGATCAAGAGCGAGGTATTCTGGAGCTCGACCTCCAGGTATGACAAGAGCATCATAGCTGGAAGCATCGGTATCCTTGAAGTTAGCTGTTAGTTTGAAATCATGGCCCGGTTTTTCACTGTACGTTTGGTCCCCCTCAAAATCATGGACAGCTGTAGGGCACTTCTCACCGGCTTTCTTGTTGGGGCAAACAGCATCCACGTGGCATCCAAGAGCTTCAAGGGACTGAAAAGGAACGTATACCTCATAGTCTTCCATGTAATCCTGCATAGGAACCAAAACTGCATTAGTTACAACCACCAATTTGATTAAGCGCCATACATGTATAAGCCCGTTATTTCATTACAAACTTGCAAGAAATGTCATCAACCATTAATTTTGAAATTACTTCCGTTTACATGCAATTTCCGACTTCAAATAAACAAAGTCCACGTCTTAAACCTAGACTTGGCTGAAATTTCTCATGTCCTAGCAATTTTAAAGGTCTTAATGCATCAGATCATAATAATCTATGGTAAATAAAGGAACGGATGCCACATCAGCAAATTCAATTATCATGTAACTCATTGTTATAATGAATGAATAAATAAAAGTATCTTGCTATAAAAAAGAAAAATAATTTACCACCTTAAGAATAAGGACATAAAAAAGTGTGTCGCTATTATAAGGAACAAAAAGGAAGTAATTTTCTTTAAAATTAATTATATACAGATGGAATCAGTTATAGATAGCTTAAAATGAAAGAAATAAAATTTAAGTGATAAGGGCATATTAAGTGAGGAAATACAACTTACCCCGCAGAGGAATAGAATCCGTTTGTCGTAACCAGTAATAGTACCTCCTAATGCCTTAATGAAATGACGAATGTACTCAGCATGACCATCGTAAGAAGCTCCAGTGATTAGATTTCCATCACGGGTGCATGATGCCATTGTCTGTGGTTCAACCCAATGAGCACCAGCAGCAACGAGCACGGGTCCGACTGCAGGATATGCTGTAACTTTTCGACCCTTTAATATGTCAGCCGCAGCTAAGATAAGCTGTCCATGACAGATGGAAGCAATGGGTTTTCCAGATTTGGCAAAATGTGAGACAAGGTTTAGGACACTAATATCCATAGCAAGATATTCTGGAGCACGTCCACCTGGTAGAACCAACCCATCATACGTGCTTAAATCAATCTCATCAAATGTAGCATTCAGAGTGAAGTTGTGACCTCGGCTTTCAGAATAAGTCTGCTAAATTAAAAGTAAAATTATCAGAAGCAGAGCTATTTACCATTACACTTTTCAAATACAAATTTGAAATAACAAACGTGTTTAGGTTATAATCAAAGCAAGAATGGACTAGAACAAGCATCGGTCACCCTTTTATTATATACACAATTTTCGAACGTTTGCATACTTTAGCCAATACAATTTACTTTCTATGGCAGGTCAATAAAGAAATGATCAGATGCTCAGCAAAGTGCAAGATTGGTTAAAAAGCTACATAGGGACATATTTGAAGTAAAAAGAAATAAGTGTGGAAATATCAGAACCATTGTTATTCTGAAACTCTATATTGTTTCATTGTTGCTTATAGTTTGTTTTGATACACTTTATATACAGACTACATGAATAGTCGAGTCTTTAACAGTATAATATCATCATATGTATAACATACAGAAAAAGGCACAAAAGACTACACCATACTAAATGCTAACAATATCTGATATTGCAAGGATAAAGTACTAGTTTCTGCCATTAGAATTTTACAAATTAGAGGTACATTGAGGTAACTTTAATTAGGCATTTGCAGTTTCATCGTTATATCACTACGTATCTGCATCATGTGCAGTTAGCTACAGTATATCATATCATTACTATATAGTCACATGCTAGCCTGATTGCTCCTCTCAAGCTGGCAGGGGTGTTTGGGAATCAGAGGCACGCTGATAAGTAGCTTTCAAAATAAGAACTTAGGAAGTGTTTGGATTAGCTTATTTTGTCTAAAAATGTTAAAAGAGGTTCATTGAGTAGATATGCATATACATTCACATGTTTTGGAGCTAGATGTAATGGCCTAAAACTCATTTTAATTTTGATCTCAAATAAGCATTTTCAAAAAATCCAAATCTGTTAATTTTGCCCCGAAATAAGCAGGTATGCAAAGCAGTTTAGAGTTTAGAGGTGTCCGGGACTGCTTTTTTCTGCTTTTTTCAAGCAGAGGCAGTTTTATACTTAAATGCTTATTTTTGCGTAGGATAAGCACATTCAAATCTGATAACTTGGTAAGCAGGTATGGAGTTGCTTATTCCACAGAGTTAATTTTCGCTGAAATTAAAATTACTTTTTTTTTTTTTTTCCAAACATATTCAACTTAAAACTTTTCTTAAGGGGGTGTTAGTTTAAGCTTATTTGTGGGTTTATGAGCTTATTTAATTCCAGCTTATATAAGCTTGTTATATCATACAGTAGTAATAAACTTATATAAGCCCATAGGAAAATTTGAGCTAATGAAATATAAGATGAAGAAATCAAATAAGCTTAAACAAACAATTGAAAGTGCTTATTATTTGACCTGGTGAGAAGGATTGGATATTTGATGAATAGCAGTGCGACAAATATCTCCTGATTTTTTACCAGGGCAAACTGCATCTACTAATATTCCATATGCTTGCAATGCCTGAAAAGGCACCATCACCTGCAAATTTATATAATAAAATTAATCACTTACTTATACATTTATCACTAATCACAAAATATAATAATAATAATAATAATAATAAATTACTTACCTCAGCGTCTTCCATGTAATCCCCGCATATCATCAACACTTTCTTACTCGCCATCTCTTCTCTTTGTTTTTTTGGAAAGGTGATAATATTGGTTTTATAAATGAAATATTTTGTGGGTGGTGTTGACTAACGAGAGTTTGTTTATTCCTAAGATGAGATATACACTTTGCCCCCTTTTAGTTTGTCTTCTTAAACAAATACAATCCATTTCTTATTCTGCACACAAGACTTTTTATTTGCACACTTCAGTATACAAACAATTAAAGCAGAATGTTAATAATGTATAAATGTCTAACATACAGCTTGATGTGTCCTATCAATAATAAATGTGGGCAAACTAATTCCTTTTCTTATTTAACAATGATCTTTTGACTGACTAATCCACGAGGTTTGAGTCTACCACCATACAGACCTAACAGATAAAGCTTTTCGTTTCGAGGTTGACCGTTGACGTGATCACTTCAAGTAGTCTCACGAGCTCTTTGACATTGATTCACAGAATAATATAAAGTGACTTGATTTTAGTGAGCCAAATGTGAGTTTGAGATACTTAAGTAGAATTTAGAGTCAAGTTAGAGCCTCAAAATACTCGGCTCGCTGAGTTGGCTAGCCTTGTCAAGCTTAGGTTAAATTACACTTTTATTATTTTGTATGCATGATCACTTACTTATCATGACTCTATAAAAAGTACTAATATTTAACCGAGAGAGTCGTTTGAAGATGACAATTATTTATAGACCTCGAATTTGAAATGTAGTCTCGATCAAGTTCAACTCGAGTTTCAAAAGACGAGCCAAGCTCAAGCTTGAAATTTATGGCTCGGTCGAGTGCTAGTAGAGTTTCAAGCTCAAGTTTTAGCAGTCGAGTAAAGTTCGAAGCTTGACTCGAATAGATAACTAGTCTTTAAACATACTAAAAATATAGGTTTATAAATAATAATAAACTAATATTAGCAAAAAAAATTAAAAAATAACAATAATAATAATAATAATAATAATAATAATAAAAGGAAAATGTAAATAAAAAAGGCATCATCCTTTTATGATCCATGTGTATTTTTTATCATAATTTCCGACCTTTTAAACGATTAATTTATTACTGTAAAATAACAAAATAGTTCTATTAATTGAATGCGTTATATATAAGAAAACATGTGTATTTATACTAAATACATAACTTTGATAATAAACAATATAATCCAAACTTTAAACTGACCCAAACCACTATTAGATTTGAGTCAACTAACCTATCTAACAACTAGAAGTTACATTGGGTAGAAAGTGTTTAACAATGAAACAAGATCGTGTTATGTTGAAATTCTGATTGGACATTGGTAACGATAGACATGTTGTGCCAACTCAGTTTCATGGTTTGATGAACATGAGACACGTTGACACACCACCTATTCATTAGGGAGAGGTACTATTGATCCGATGGAAAATATAAATGTACGCCTAATTTTATGCCTAAATTTATGTGGCATTATTATGTTAGTTTATAAAAAAATGGATCCTTTGACTGCAGCTAACATAATGATGTCACATAGATTCAGACATAAATTTAGCCGCATCTTTTATGTCTCTCAATCACCCCTCTTGATCCAATAACTACCTAAATGCACATGTTGCTTTTACTAGTTATGACGATTAATGGTTTCATAAGAAAAAGAACAATTAACTGATCATTTTGTATCCTTGTTATGCATGAAAGCTTAGATAATAAGGATGAAATAGACAGAAAGTGCAACACCTCAAATAAACAGAGTTGCGTCATTCCTAAATAACAAACATATGAATTTATATTGATGAATTCATAGCTGCATGCCTGCATAATGCACTTTTAAATGTTTGGTACATGTAAAAAAAAAGTCTTGTGGATTGACCATGATATCAAGAGACCATTATCGTTTCATCTATATTCTATATAAAAAATGAGTTCCCCTATTGAATGTGAGCATTAATGTCACAAGCTAAGAAACTTAAATATGTAGTTTAAGCTAATAAATTTAGTACATGTGGAGCTTATTTTGAAGCTTTTAAGAGCTTTTAAGGTAAATGTTAGCATTAATGGATAAGCTTAAATGTGAGCATTTTAAAGCGTTAAAGTGCCATGATTAGATGACACTAAACAATCACCAACACCCTTTCAGGTTTCCATGCACATAAAGAATAATAAATATCATTACTACGTTTATTTTTACCTCTATGATTTGTTGCCAACTTATTGCATCAATTAACCTAAAAACGTTTGAATCTCTTCATTTTCTTTGCAATTTGGCTACTCTCAAGACCCTATAAATACAAAAACACACGCATACTCAACACACACATTCATTTCAAATCCAAATATAATGCAAACTCTACAAGAAAAAGCTTCAGAATGGAGTTGCGTTGACCATGAAGATGCATTTGCTATTGACAACCTTTTCTAAAAGTAGTGTATAAAGATTATAAAGATTTTATGTACTGTATATTGTTTACTATTCAGTTTTTGTAATTGATTTTGAAAATTGTTTTTGGGTTTTGTAGACTTTTTAAAAGGGTGTTTGGAAGTTTAAGCTGATTTTTTGGGTGTTTGGATTAACTTATTTCAGGTGGCTTCCCCGACGCCTTTTAGCGGGAACTGTATATGGAGCTAATGAGGGAGGGTGTTATCCGGAATCACAAAACAAAAAGTTGATTGACTGGGTACACCCATTTATCGCCTTACTAATATAAATATTTAAGCAGAAAGATTTAGGGTATTTATAAGCAATAAAACACAACTTGGGTGACTTTTTTTTTTTTTTTTTTTTAAGCTTATATACTAACTTGGATTTCTAATTAATTTGCAGAATATCCAAATACTTATGCAGTTCAATAGATGTGTAAACTGTAAAGATTCAGCACAGTCACTAGTACAAAGACAACCTCCGGCGTCGGCTTTTTTTTAACCGTGCCGACGTCATGACGTCGGCAACATACCTTCTCGACGTCATGTCGTCGGCAGCAACTAGTCGACAGAGCCGCGTCGGCAACGTCCCTACCGACGAATAACGCCGACGACAGTGCGGGGCCCACATGATTTTTGGTCAAACGAATGGGGGTGTCCGACATTTTGTTACCGACGTCAGGTCATCGGTAATGTAATAATTATTTAACGCATTAATTAGATTAACTTAATTTAGTCAACGAAAGTCAAATTTTTTTGTAAATGGTGCCGACGACATATAGTTGTTATCGTTGTTATTGCTGTTGTTTGCTGTTGTTGTTGATGTTTTTGATGTTTAATAAAATGTTGTTGTTGTTGTTGTTTAATAAAATGTTGTTGTTGTGGAGCAATAATTAGAACTGAAGGAGCAATAATTATCAAACACAAAGGCAAACTGTTTATTTAAAACAAGCAAGAGTTCTTAACCACATGCATATTCATACAGACTCAAACTAAACAACTCGACAACCAAACTAAACAACTCAACAACCAAAGGAAACAACTCAAACTAAACAACTCGACAACCAAACGAAACAACTCAAACTAAACAACTCGACAAACAAACGAAACAACTCAAACTAAACAACTCGACAACCAAACGAAACAACTCAAACTAAACAACTCGACAACTAAAACAACAGATCAAACGAAACAACCCGTTTATTTTTTTTGCGGCTACTTCCCGCTTTACTCGAACTCGCACCATCTTTTCCCTTCCTTGCTCTCATTTCCTTGATATGTGCAAACGTAGCTTCAAGATTTGTGATCCTATTTCCCAGATTATCAAGTTTTGTTTCCAACGTACTTTCAGCTTCGTCGTCACCTCCAACAGCAACAACTTGAGCTTCAGCAGCAGCTTGAGCTTCAGCAGCATCTAGCTCGTCCATGTACTCTTTGTAGTACGGCTTTTTCCTACACCATTCGATAATCTTGTCTCTCATCCACGGTTCAGCATCCTTAAAATCACCATATTCCTCATAAACTGAATGACCAAAAGTTAACATAACTTCATTAAAGAGGAGCTCGTGTGACAAGATTTTTGAGTACTCCTCTTCAACTGTGCAACCACGCCAAGTCATGTGTGTCTTGTAAGAATTGACGATTGAATTATTTGTGAGATGTGTAAAATGAGACGGAAATAATTTTGTGAAAATTTATATGTAGATGTGTAAAATGAGACGGAAATGATTTTGTGAGAATGTATATAGGTAAAAAATGAGACGGGAATATATTTGTTAGGTGATATATAGGCTGAATTTTTGGAGAGATATTCCCGTCGACATGTCGACGGGAACAAAACGCGGGAAAATTCCCGCCCAATTATTGGCTATAATGTACACGCGGTTAAAATAAGTGCCGACGTCATGTCGTCGGCGTCGTTAAGGCGGGAAAAAACCCCGCCCAATTATTCGCTATAATTCACAAAAGGGAAAAACCAAAATTTTGACTCAAATTGGTACCGACGTCATGTCGTCGGCGTCGTTAAACTAGGAGCTATTAATTATTAATCATTGGTTAATCCCACGCTAACCACAATTTTTTTGTGTATTTATATATCACCGACGACATGACGTCGGCACGTGTTTTGGCGGTCAAATTCCCGCCTATTTTTTCACCAGGTTTATCAATAGTCAAACATGTTGTTATGATACCGACGACATGACGTCGGTAATATTCTAGATTAAAAATTCAACGCAACCTTGTCTGGGTCAAGCCAATTTTTTGTCGTTTAGCGTATGGTGCCGACGACATTGAGTCGTCGGCATTGTGCTCGTCGCCTGTTCTCCTGATTCTTGTAGTGAGTTGGTATGGAGTCTTCAGGCAAAGTATTTCTAAAGCAAGGCAAGACGAAACAGCATAAGATTGGCTCGATGTATGAACTCCAGTTGCTACTTTTTTTTATCATTCGTATATGCTCTAATATTTCTGTCATTTTAAACAAGTTTAGCCTTTGGGAGGTTGTCAAACACGACGCCGTATAGTATCATATTCTCATTGCAATCAAGAACCAACCCACTGTTTACATTCCACAATTCGGACTTTAGATATTGCGATTGTTTATATATATGTATTTTTTTTAAACTGTGGGATTGAGTAACAAGCCTAAATTTCGAATTGCAGGCCATATATATTTGGGATTTGGGTGTATCGGAACAGCTTAATTGGAAACACATTTGGATTCGTGGTTCAAATTAATGGCATGTTAAAGATTACCATTTTATATTGTTTAAGCATAGAATTTGGGTCGAAAAGGCGTTGAATTGCTTCATGTCAGTTTACAAGTACGAGGCCGACATAGATTTCTAATGCAGGTGATGACACTGAGATGGTCGTGCAAATGGTGGCGGCATTATGTGCATTGTAAACGCAGCTCTTGGAATATCTTTCATCATGTGGATTTGCTAATCCTAATGAGTTATTCATCCGAGGTATGTAAACATTATTGTACAACTAAGTTGTGCTTTTAGCACCAGGAAGGACATCAGCTTCTATATATACATTTGTTGCATTTTAATGAGATTTTCTTATTATATGATGTCTTTTTTTCAAATTATTCAAAAGCTTTTTTGTTGCTTATGTAGGCAAAAAGCAGCTTCAGCTTGAAACATAAAAAAAAGGTTCTATTATTACAGGTAATGTGATTTTTTATATAATTTATAGTTTGTATTTTTAATCGTAAAATCTTATAAATAAATGATAAATTAGAGTATGTTTATAAATCTTTTATCTAAACGGATTATCACAAAATAAACCTGATGTCAATGCTTATAGGTGTTTCTTCTTCTTCTTGCTGCAACTTAAGGTGACAATGGGGTCGGCAAGATGTATTGATGTGTCACGTTGTTCGTGATGTTTGTACAAATACACAAAGAAGTGAAAAAAACAAGCCGCGTGTTGAACGTGTTATATGGACTATAAAACGCTAAATGTGCATTAAACTGTTTCAACGTTGTGAATCGTTATACTACAAAGAGTATCTTATTATTTTAGCAGCGTAGTTTTAGAGTCATGTTAAATACCTTTAGTTTTGGGCCTGCCCCGCTGCCCGTCTTTCACCATTTATCGTTAACCCCAAAACCCACCTTTCTATTGTTCTTTTGCAGGTATGGGAGAAGAGTGGTTACAATACGGTTGAGTTGGTTAGGTATATTACAAAAGCAGGTTCATACTAGATCAGATGCTAGATACAAATGATGATATGTTGTAATTGTGAGCCTACATGAGTTTGTGAACATAACAAAGTGTGATTGTTCTCACCACACCCCAAAATGAAGTCATCTTGATTGTGTAATGACTAATGGCATGTACATTTTGTTAAAATTATAATTGAACAGTCCATGAAAAATTCAATTTTATGTTTTTAGTTGTAAAGGAGCAGTTTGAGCCGAAGCAAAGAGAGGAAATTTCCGTTGTATGTTTGCAAAGAGTTTGTTCTACGGTATTCAACTGATCCATACATTGGTTTTGAATCATCATTGATTGTAAGTTTTATGGATGCCTTTACAAGTTTGCGGAGGAAGTTGATATAATTGGTGTAAATGTGTTTGATTTGATTATTATTTGTGTAGTCGTATAAAAGGTTGTTGCCTAGAGGTATGTAACACCCCAGTTCCAAAGAAACCGGATGCTACACAAATGATACATAAATAGACCAAAAGTTACGATGATGAAAGTCACTTATGTGTTTGATACATTTTTATTGAAACAATTTTATTTACAAAAAGTTACTTAAACAAACTTCCTTTGTTCATTTGAGTACCCTGATCGAAACTAACCATAATAACTAAATACGTATAACCTTTGCAAAACAATTGATTATTTATGGTGAACAAAGCCCGTGCATCGCACGGGCCATGATGTCTCGTTTAATATAAAAAAACGAGTGATCATTTAATATAAATGAACGAGTGATCTTATGTTTTGTCAAATACGCTGGCGAAACAATATTGTATTTAGGTGCGTGCTACAATCAAGGTGAAAGCATCCATGATCATTTGCTTCCCTTAATCTGCAAGAGTTGCTAGATGTGTGAGATTATAAGTTGATATATATGTTGTGTACCCGATTTATAATTCAAATCCATTGACAATATGAAACCTGAACTAGAGTAGTATCAAATGTGCAGGTTAACTGTCAAGTACCCTAACACGCCTGTCACATACTGAGTTGAGTTATTCAGTTTCTATCCTAAGTATTCGATCTTTTGAATAAGATCATTATCTATCATTACAATGTTTCAATGGTTTAATATAACATGATAGATAAGTTATTTCCCATGTTCTCACTTTTGGTGTGCAGAAAAGTAGTTCTGGTGCAAAAACAAGAGAAAACGACAAGTTTTGAGTAAATGAAACTCAGGAGTCTTATTTCGGAAACCTTGTGCTACTATCATATCTATCAGAGCACGTTTAGAAACATTCAAAAGTCTACATAAAGGCAGACAAAAGATCTACAAATCTTATATTGCCATTTTCTATAGTTAAGCGCAGACCAGAGACAAAATCAAGTTGACACTCGGTTATCCATATTAACTCTGATCACCACACGACCAGTTCATACTATCATTGCAGTGGAGCCCAAACGGTCATACAACATTGAGGTAATTTGTCACATCCAATTTGGGTTTAAACAATTCAAAAGGTTAACAAAAAATGGAAGATATACCAAACCAGATCAGAGTTTCAATTCATTATCCGTAAACACAGATTGATCATATAAATTTGCAGCTCCAGAACCAATTGAACCAAAACTGAACAAAATTATGACAAAACCACAAGACAGAGATTTCATTTCGCTTTACATCAACCAATGACAAAGTTGTTATGATCCATAACAATTCAGCACCTAAACTGAACAAACCTGCAACAAAATAATAGTTCAACAAGTAATAGTTATAATGCCTCTGGGTGTCATGTTTTCGAGATAACCTGATTTAAGTCTTACAATACCACTTCTTATCGGATTTTATTCGACAGACATTCGCATCTAGCTAGTGTCAATTACATTGAAGTACACTAAAAAAATGACATATATGAACAAGTAATTTGACCAAAATCTGACTCGACCCGAATTTTTTTTATTAATTACAGACATTTCTCAAACTCGGTTGTTAGTTGCCGCCTTTGATTACTTTTTCTGCACTCATCACAGTAACTTTAGCATCCTATCTTGATACACAATTCAACAAGTAACATCAACGAAACTAAGGAAAAATCATAATTCTCGGAATTCTGTAACAGTTAACAAAAAATGATCACAAGTACTTTAAATCAAAACGCAATTCGACTCGTACATCAGACAAAACAGCAACACAAAATCAGCTGTTTACACCAAAAAACTCAAATTATAATCCAAGTTCACAAACCCAAGCAACAAAACACTAGCTACATCAGTTCAAAGGCAATTATACTCATTAATAGAAAACTATACTGCAACAAAATTACTACACGTCAAAATTTTGTAACAGGAAACGAGAACATCATTATTCTAATCCAAACGCTATTAACTTGAAAAACATTCAGCAACCATGTATCACATATTCACAAATCTAGACACAAATCAAGGCACATTTGAACTAATTTATTAGATTCCATATCACTCAACACCGACCCATTACAAAACTATGACAACACTAAAGGGGTGTTTGTTTAAACTTATATGTGGGCTTATGAACTTTTTCGATTTCAGGTT
>JARVZY010006228.1:0-27023 GCA_030686995.1 Artemisia argyi
AAACTGATGAGGCGAAAAATGAACCACTTTTAGGGGGTCATTAAGCCCGGAATTGAATTTATTTGATCAAATATTGCCCTAAATCGTTCCTTTTGTGATTTTAGGTACTTTGGGAGTGAATTCTTGAAAATGAAGCATTTTGGACGTTTTTGGAGCATAAAAGTGAAGAAAACGACAAAGACTTAATTTTCCATGCTGAGAAAAGTACCTGACGACGTCAAGAAGAAAAATGTGACGGCGTCAGGAGTAAAATCCGTGACGACCCAGTGAAAACCTGAAGGCGTCAAGAGAAGGGCGTCAAGAGTATTTTTGGTGACGGCCTGCATAAGGAGTACACGTGACGGCGTCAAACCCAGATCTAGGCAGTCCGAGAAATTATTTGGCGGCGAGATGACGGCGTCAGCAATTTGTTCTTGACGCCATCACCCCACAGAATCTATATATACTTTTCTATTTTTCATTCATTAGGAGAGGAACTTGTGTGGAGAATTCTAGGGCCGAACCCTAATAACCCTAGGTCGTTTTTTACAGTATTTTCAAGGGTTTTCACCCCTTGAAACCTTTCATGTTCAATTGAGATAAGTCTTCTTTTAATTCATTCAATATGTCTATGTGTTGTTTGAATATATCTTATGCTTGTCTTGATTTCAACATGCTAGGCTAGATCTATCATGTGTTTGCTTAGATGTAATGAAACCTAGATGTTAATTATAGGTTGATTGCTTGTTTATAGTTGTAATGGATGAATGATTTCAATGTTAGGCTTAAGAAAACTGGCAGATCTCCATTGTGTAACATGCTTGAACGTCTTAAGAAACATGAACCGATGTGTACTAGGTTTTATTGGTTGTATTTAATGCATGAGCAAATTCTAATGATCCCATGTTAGGAGCTTCTTAGCCGGCTCGACATAGGAGTGAAGTAGGCGCTTATAGGATTGGGGAAGTAAGTACGCCACCCCATGAATGGTATTATGGAATACGACCCGTCATCCACGCAACTGTAACAAGTAATTAACCTGTAAAAGTTATCTAGGGAGTATTGAAACCTAAGTAAACACAATTCTCCCATATATTGCTCACACCTATAGTTAATTTAGTTTATTTTCATTTCTAGTATTTTATTTTGATTGCATTTTAGTTATTGGGTTAGTTGACTAGCAACTAATTCCTCCCAACTCCTTCAAAACCGAGATTTTTACTTGCTTTTTATAAAAACTAAAAAATACAAAAAGAATCATCCCTCATCTCTAGACCTAGTCTTTAGGTTTTCTAATCCTAGCGACACTATTCCTAGCTGAACAATCAATCCCCCGGTACTTGTCATTATACTATACTACATCGATCAGGTACACTGCCTGGTGGGGGTTGTAAGCTTCTCGAGATCCCTCGAGAGGTAAAGCCTGGTGCAATCTCTACGCTACCATAAACATGTTAGTCATGCAAAACATCATATAAATAAAGAATGAAAATATCATATAAATCATGTTAACATTTAGTAGCATGAAACATATAAGCATGCAGACAAAACCTTTCCAAGGTTTACACATGAATCAATCAAATAGTTAACATGGTTATGTTAAGATTCCCAAATAACATGTAAACGATACATGTATGTGTAATGCAAAAGATTTTAATCTTTATGTTTGGAATCTATGGTTGAATGATCTAAAAGGAGACATCTTTTATGTTGAGTTTAAGTACGTGTTATGAGAGTGATTTGATCATTTAAGACCAAGAGATGTGTTAGTGTGTGAAAATGGAATATGTTAAGAACGTTCTTAAGAAAGCTCTTTGGAACAAGAATCTAAGTGAAATTACCAACTTCAATAGATCTTGTGTATGCTATAGAGATGTGTAGGATTAACCGTGGATGTGCACAAGGTTTGAACTAGAATATGAGTAAGGTTTGGTTATGATGAACGCTTAAAAGAAAATAGACACATATGGTGTCTTTCAATAAGTAAGATTATCACGTGGAATAAAGTCACCATGCTTATGAAAACAAGAATGACGAGATGATGAGGAGGCTCTAGATCCTAGAGCTTGCAGATGTTGATTTAAGATCATTAACCCAATGGGGTATAATGAAATCTCATGTAACACAACCGTTCATGTTCAATGAGAGAATGACGCATAGGATATACAATATCCTTTTAATGATGAAAACTTGACGCATGATTTCTTAGGCATAATGTCTTTCAAGACATCATGTTTTACTAAATGAAGATATGAAGCCAAAGTGTTTGAATCGGATAGTCCTATCCTAAATATACTTGGTCTCAAGATTATAATCACTAGATAAGGACTAGAGGAATTCACTCGAGTTTCTTATGTATACTCCTCAAGAGTCATTGTTGCTCAGGGTGTATGAGGTTGGCTTTGAGATTGCTTTTTAACATATGTTGTTAAAATGTTGATTTGAAGTTTAATGAAACATGTGCAGAAGTTAAAAGTATTACCAATACTTTGATAACTTGTGAAGGCGGAACTACTTAAACCTAGTGTAATTAAATGTGCGCTTCATGCTCATTTGATGGTGAAGGTTCTAATCCTATAGGTGGTAAAGTATGGTTGAGTTTGTTAAACGAGTGTTTAGACTTTTTGAGCAATGCACTCAATGGATTCAAATGAAGGTAAGGATGGTGGATTTGTTTATCTAGGTGGTAGCTCTTCTAGTGTGTCCAAAGAAGGATGTGGTGATGTGGAGGTTTGTTGTGCTAAGGAAGTACTTAAGTTTCATAGATGTAGAAAGTGAAGAAGGATGAATCCTAATTTGTTCTGATCTATTGGTTGGTACAAATGGCGGGTGAGGTGCTTGAAGTTTTGCTCATGTTTGTGAAGCTTATGGGCTGAGATATATCACAAAGTGAATGTGATTGAGATGATGGTGAAAGAACAAGTGAACTTAAGTGCTAAATGTTTAAGGATGAATTTCTATTGACATTTGTTTTTGTTCCTATTGATTGGGAGAGTACTATGATAAGTGCTCTAGTCGTGATGAGTGTTTTAACAAACATTGTTAAAATCCTTGGGTGTTGATTTTCGGATATGACATCTAATGACTACGGTAGTAAGTCAAGTTTACTTGAATATTTCGAACGAAATACTTAAGTTGTCAATCCTACTTAATTGAGATTGGATAGCATAAAAGGATAGCAAGACTCTATAATACATCTATAACTTAAGAGTAAGTTATGACTCAATGTAAATCCTTATCGTCTTGAAGGATGACACATTATTTTCATGTTAACCAAGTGAGGTAACATATGAAGATACAAGACAATATCTATAGTCATAAGTTGGACTTGTGATTTCGATATTGTATGTAATCTTTGCAAATAACGAGTCCGGATTGGTTAGGAAGTTGTCAATTTACAAATCAAGCTAATGAATGAGTAAAGGACAAAAGAATGCAGTGAGTGTGTATAGTGATCACAAATACTAAATGGTTCGAGTATTGCAAGGAACAAGTTTCCGGATTCCTTCCTCTAAGGAGAAAGGTAACTTGGATCATTCTTGCGAAATTTAGAAAGTATTATTATAGATGATTATCCTATAGGTGCAAGTGATAAGTCCTAATCCTAATATGAGTGAACATCAGTGAGAAGAATCCTAGAGATGAAAGTGAGTGATCTTGAGTGAGGATCTTAAATGAAAATTTAAAAAGAAATCTGCAGGACTGGCGGAACCCTACGAATACACAGGCGGAACCCTTTTGAGGGTTCCGTGTGTTCCGTTGGGCTATTTCTGGGTTGCCCAGAAAATGCACTGGCGGAACTCTTTTGAAGGTTCCGCCTGATCTTCCAGACACCAGAAATGAAGCAGTCCACTATTTCGAGCCTCGAGACGAATTTCAATTTTTTCGAAAAATCCTAAAAACAAAACTTAAAGTACTGATTAGGAAATGCAAAAGTTGGATATAGAAAAACTCTAACCGTTAGACTTTGACCGGGGGCTAGCGAATTTCACTATACTTAGTGAAATATCCATAAACTTGAAAATTTGACAACATCCCAAATGTTGTCTACCTGCATATCCGTTAGTGCAAGACAATGTACAAAGATAACAAAAGATCCTAGAAGTACATATATCCATGAAACACATTGTTTAACTACCAAATAATTCAAATTTCAAGTAGTGCCAAACACTCCTTAACAATGGACATTTATTGACTTCCGAAACCTGTTCAAGTATCCTAAATAATACTTGGAACATATGCACCTAATTAGATGTGATAGATTAAAACCAAAAACACATATTCTAACACATGTTAGCAAATAGATTAAGCCGAGGATTATGAGCTTACCATAAATAGAAATTAAGCCAAACATGGAAAATTGATAACAACAAAGTGTTATCATCCAAACATGATACGGTTAGTTTGCATGATCAATCTAAGATTAGTTTCTATCTTATAGCACAACACATTCATTAAACATCATTGTAGAAGCATGTATATCAAACACCATTTTACAAGAATACTACATGTTTAAAAATGTAGTGACTCATTTAGACGCGTGACCATATTCCAAGATATTTAATTAGTATTACTTAATACTCATTCCTAAGTGAATTATGCAAAATAATCACATAACATATGCAAGGAAGAATATCTAAATTAATAAGCAATACAAACACAACTTTTCAACTTAGTACACACAATCTAGCAAATATTTTATTGTGTATAAACATGAATTAGACAAACAAGCAAATGAATATCATGACAAGATTGACACTTATGAATCACAAATAAACAAATGCAATCACGACTTTCAATACGCAAATACCACATATGCATACAACTAAAACAAGTAGTCATTTAGCATAACATAAAAAGAAATATACTTTTCGTCACTTTGCGTTTAAATATGACGATGTATGCCAAGCTTGATTAGTTTCCTTTGTATATATGAATATCACAAAATTCTTTAGTTTCAAAGAAAATAATGTCAATGTTCAAAGGATACTAACTTATATTGCCTAACTTAAAAGTTTGAGTTTCTACGTCAAAACGAAACTTGATATTTTGAACATATTGAAGTATTTGGTTTAATCTTTTGACTTAAGTTTAGATTTAGGCCATAACATCATTTTTAAAAGAAAGTAGACACAATTACCTTCAAATTGATAGGTGGCGTGACTTCTACGGACTTACGGTTAATTAGTTATGAATTATTGAAGTTGGACAAAAACTGTGTACTGAACTGACAGATTTCAAGGAACCTTTTTGAGGGTTCCGCCCATTGAGGATGAGGGTTCTGCGGGGTCTGACTACAGATTCACTAAAACTCATATTTTGACATAAAGAAAACGTGTAGGACTTACTAGATTTGATAGTAAACATATAAAACATATATTTAACAACATTTCTACTTTTGTGACTTATCTAAACATCTACGAACGTGATTTTTCAACTAAATTTGTAGTTATCCAAAATACTCATTTTAAAACCGTAGTTTTCGTAAATTAGCTTTAAGCATATAATTTGACCCTTACAAATTTTAAGAAATGTTTTCTTTTATTTTTCAAGGATACCTTCAAGCTTGTATACAAAGTAACATTTAACCACAAAATTTCTAAGTATACTTAACGAAACATTTTTCATATTATATTCCGCTTCAATGGTAATTTGATACATGGATCGTGCTCCATTTTAAAAACCATTTGTTTTGAAAATAAGAGCTACGAAGCTCTGATACCGATTGTGAAAACGTAGAGGGGGGGGGGGGGGGGGGTGAATACGTTACCGTTTAAAACTCTTTAAACTTGTGTATCAAATATACATTCTTAGCTTGTTCTAATATGAAAGATGTTAAGTTTAGTTTATGACTAGCATAAACTTAAAACATGTTATCACACAAGTACAATCAACAAGTCACAACACAAACAATCACATAATGCAAACATTAAAGTAAAGCAATAAGTGAAAGGAAAGTGCAAACCGAACACGAAGATTTATAGTGGTTCGGTCACGGATCTCCTCTCCGCCCTACTCCACTCCTCGAGTACCCAACTCGAGAGTTACTTCACTAGATCAACAACCTCCCTTCTCGGCGGAGAAAACCTTACAATCATCGCTTACACTTTATGTAACACCCCGCCTTACGCAGACCACAATATTGTCCGCTTTGCCCGCAGGCTTACGGCTTTGTTTTTGTGGCCTCATTTGAAAACTTCCCGGCAGGTCACCCAAGCCAGTACTACTCTCACATGAGCACGCTTAACTGCCAGTTCCTAAGAACTTCACTCGCAGTAGACCACAAAACGCGTTGTGTCATTGTAAGGCGAATGTTATCTTATGAGCCCAACATCTCTCCAGGCCACAGCCGATGTGGGATTTGCCTAGGGTGTTACAATCACCCCCTGTTATAATCAAGAAACACCTTCAGGAGGTCGGGGATGCTCGAAATAAAGAGTAAACATGGTATATTATTAGCTTCAAGAAAGGGGAAGGTGTGTGTGTTTTCTAGAGAGAGAAAGAAGGAAACCACACACACCTTGAAATACAAAGAGACATCCAACCCTCCTAGTTGAGACTAGGAGGGGTATTTATACTAGAATACAAGCCTAACTTAGCACTATTGTCTAAACTAGTCCTTGTACATAGAAGGAGATGCTATTCCCGAATATAACATTACTTTTAAGGCTAACAATCTCTCCCCAAAGTGATGTTATATGGGAATAACTTACAACGTTCCCTACAAGTAAGATTAAATACAAAACATAAGCGCAGCAGCTCTGAGAGTGGTCTTCAAACTTCATTCCTTCATTCAGCTTCCTGAATCTTCTCAGCTACCATCTTTTTACTTGCAGAAGAACAACGTGAGCAAATCTAATTAGGGATTAAATCTGGCTTGACACTCTCCCCTAATTAGTGCTCTCCCCCAAACTGACAACCTTTCTGATGAATGCCCTGAAACTGAAGAAGTCTTTTGATACTTAAATGCAAACCGTCTTTAGTCTTCAAACACGCAGCGGAAAATGTAGAACAGACTGTAGACTCGACCTTCTTCAAGATTGTCCATTCGGGGGATCTGAATATCAACATCTTCATCTTACCAAATGCATTCCAGTTATCTTGCGTAAAGCAAATCTGTCCATAACGTACACATGAAATGATAACACCAAAGTAACAAGTTGAAACACCGATCATCTTGAATTTGTTGCCCGAAATTGGTGAAGGTGGATAAGGTAGAAGTACGTAGAAAAAGTTGAGAGGATAAGGATATAGAATCAACCAATCTCCGACACAAATCATTTCATAAATCATTAAGCCTGATCACGTGAACTTGTTGTGCGTCCTCGATGTACACATTTCTCTCCCCTGATGATTGCGATCTCATCGGAATCAGCATAACATTGTGTACATGAAGTATTAACTGAAAGCACTTTATCATTAATCACATAAGCCCGTGAGAAGATGTTGATAAACCCAATCTACTAACAATACCATTTGAAATTGTCATACTCTTTATCAACCTCTGAATCAACAACGACTCTTGTAGTAACCCCATATGAAGATAACCCGATATGACGAACTTGAGAGTGAAGTAAAATCCCTCAGACTTGTGACTTAAGCTTGTACTATCCTTGTGACTAAGAATGGTGTACCATATACCCCTAAAGAAGTGTAATAAGCACAATCCATCTTGACATATCCTCAACTACGTGAGACACTGAGCACTACAACGTAACTCCTTAAAGTGATAGCTACTTTGTGAGTATAGAGAGAAAGAATCACAAAAGTAACTAGATATCCAAGTCTTCGTCACTAATAATATATGCCTAAACAAGTCATCTTCGCGGAAGTGAAGAAAGAAAGAAGATGAAATAAGTACACGCGCCCGTAAAACGTTACTTCAAACCCGAATAAATAATAACGAATTATCCCCATATTCACAAATATCCGATACTAGCCGTTGTCATTTGATTGTGATTCTTGATCAGGATCGTTTAAGCAATCCGTGGTGTGTTTTGGTGAAGCTTGAAATTCTATTTCGGGTGATTCGTAGTGATTTCGTATTTTCCCTCCAAAAGTAAAATTGGAAAATTTTCTCGCCCATAATTTGGAAATCACTATGAAATACAATACAAAGGTTACCTGAAAAATTTGAGTATTAAAAATTTTTACGCCAAATTTTGTCAAAAAAATTTGAATTTTGGCCAAAAAATTTGAATTTCGGGCCAAAATTTTCAACCTTATACCAAAATTTAAATCTCGCGTAAAAATTGAACGTTTAGTCTCCTCTCAAAAATAAATTTTACTCAAATTTTCCCGCCAAAAAACTTTTTTTTTTAATTTTTTTTTTTAATTTTTTTTTTATTTATTTATTTTGGCTAACTCGATAATACATGCTAACTTGGTAACCTTGGCATACTCGATAATCTCCTCGGAAAATTCTTGTAACTCGATAAAGCTCCCAAACTCGCAAACTTTGCAAAAATGTCCCTAACTCGGTAACCATTTCAAACTCGGTAACCATGTCAAACTCGGTAAAGCTTCCTAACTCGGTAACCTTCAAACTTAACTCGATAAGACTTGAGGAATCCTTAACTCGGTAATGTGAAAAAATTTGGGCAGAGTTTCGTCTAAGTAGCAAACATGAAAAACCTTACTCGATAAACGATAAGGATGATTCAGCCTAACTCGGCAAAAATCCTAACTCGATATGCCTTTCCCAAACTCGGTAACAATTTCCCAAACTCGGTAACTATATCCTAACTCGATAAAAAATATTCCTAACTCGAAAATTTTTTCTTAACTCGACAAGAATTGCTACCTAACTCGATAAACACCAAACTCGATAATCATCAAATCCAAACTCGATAAAATACCGATGAACAGTACCAGATTCGTTTTTTTCACCCAAAAACACGATTTTACACCCAAAAACACCACGATTCGCCCCCGGTTAGCTCTGATACCACTTGCTGTGACCAAGAAACACCTTCAGGAGGTCGGGGATGCTCGAAATAAAGAGTAAACATGGTATATTACGCAGACCACAATATTGTCCGCTTTGCCCGTAGGCTCATGGCTTTGTTTTTGTGGCCTCATTTGAAGACTTCCCGGTAGGTCACCCAAGCCAGTACTACTCTCACATGAGCACGCTTAACTGCCAGTTCCTAAGAACCCCACTCGCAGTAGACTACAAAACGTGTTGTGTCATTGTAAGGTAATGTTATCTTATGAGCCCAACATCTCTCCAGGCCACAGTCGATGTAGGATTTGCCTAGGGTGTTACAATCACCCCCCCTTAGGGACTCATCGTCCTCGATGAGGTTTGCCCCACCATCGCGAACGGCTCAGGAGTGGCTCTGATACCACTTGTAACACCCCGCCTTATGCAGACCACAATATTGTCCGCAGGCTCACGGCTTTGTTTTTGTGGTCTCATTTGAAGACTTCCCGGCAGGTCACCCAAGCCAATACTACTCTCACATGAGTACGCTTAACTGCCAGTTCCTAAGAACTCCACTCGCAGTAGACCATAAAACGCGTTGTGTCATTGTAAGGGGAATGTTATCATATGAGCCCAACATCTCTCCAGGCCACAGCCGATGTGGGATTTGCCTAGGGTGTTACACTTTATCCGGTACAAAGCTAGATACCGAGTTCTTTTACAAGGTACAACCACTCCTATCCTCGCTTATACAATATTTCCGACACTAAGCTAGATGTCGAGTTCTTTAACAAGGGTACAACCACTCCCGATAGTTCTTTTACAAGGGTACAACAACTCCCGCTATGTTTTGTGGCCCAACATAGAAACCTTGTGTTTTATGGCACAAACACATAAACCATCTAATATATATTGTGATGATACAATGATGATCCATGACATAAAAGTCTAGTGGATATGCATGCCTAATCTACATGAACTTCTTATGTAAGAAGTCTTCAATCATTGAGGATGTCAAGTGCCCTTGAATCTTCATATGTTGGAATGCTTTAATGAATGATGACTTCAAGATCTTTTAACCTTCTTGGTGGATCATGAAGTATGATATGCTTACAACAAAGATGAATGTTAGAAGCATTATGATCATTATGGAAAGGGTGACTAATGTGTGTTTTTACATGGTTTCCTACATATCTATGTGTGTGTGTGGTTTTTCATCAAGTTTGCAAGTAAACTATAAACTCCTATTTATAGGAAAACTTACAAAGGGGTTTTCCAAAACCATGTTTCAAAACTAACAAAGACAAACCATGTTCTAAAACCATGTTCCAAGTATCTTTCACAATGTCACATCAAGTTACTTCTAGTCAAATACGCAATAGATAAATCCAAAATGTGTAAGAGGTCTTATGGAAAGTCAAACACTCAACCTTTCCATAAATGCACATGATGTGATGTATATATATTTCTATTTAAAGATTAAGATATATATGAAAGTAAACTTGTATATATTACCTAAGTAATGTTGTTATAGTAAGTTAATGAGTTACTAAAAATGTTTGATTCCTAATGTCATCACATTTTTATCATTTGTAAAACTTACTAATATTACTTTAATACCTAAAGTGACACTTATTCTATTTGACAACTAAAGTGCACTTTGACACCTAAAATACTTAAAGACCCTAAAAGTATTTTAGTCATTCTAAATGGTTGGTCAAGGGGTTTGATCATAATGCTACATAACAAACATGTACAAACCTGTGTTGTAGCATACGATGACTCAAGACGTTGAAAGGTGTTGAATGTTTGTTGAGACAAAGTATGATTACAAGTAACTTGTACATCTAACGTTATGTATCAAGTTATACGCTTGTCATCAATCAAAACAAACGAGACTGTATAGATTAAATATCTCAATATTTGCACTAACAGAATAGATTGTGTGTATATTTTATACGTCTAGAATATTCTTATCTTGTGTAGAAAGGTATTGTAAACCTAGTAGGACTCCTTGGCCTATAAAAGGAGGATCCTAGGGTTAGATTGAGAACGTATTGTTTAGTTTTCTTTTAGACTTCAAGGTTGTAAAACCCTAGCATTGTCGAGTGCTTGTATTATTAATATATTGAAGTGTTGATAGTGAACAACTGTTCTTCTTAAGTTAAGCTTTAATATTCCGCGTTTTAGCTTAAGTATTAACTCAAGCCAACTTCTATATAAGAGCGTTTGCTCAACTGGGATCAACAAATTAACATGATTCAAAAAATAATCATTCTAACCTCTTTCAGTTCAAGTTTTCTGTCGTTGTTTTGAAATTCTATTCATCTTCAAACAAAAAAGATAGGAACTATTGAAAGGAATTGAATCAGTGAAAATAATAATATGTTTAAGATTTTAGAGAAACTGAAATCATGGTAAAAAAATAAGATTCCACATTCGAATTTTTGGAAAGCAAAAAAGTAGCGATATTTGTTCTCTAACTGCATTGATTCATTTACCTATTTACCCTTATCATTATGTTAATTAATAAATTAATTGATTCAAAATGGATGACCAAGATCTTTTCTCAATCTTCTCAATCTCAAAACCTTCTCAATGGAACCAAATCATATATATATATATATATATATATATATATATATATATATATATATATATATATATATATATATAGGGGAAGGTTAATGTGAGAACTTTCTTAAAGTTGTAAAAATGAGAACTATTCTAAAATATCATTAAAATATTGATACATAACCATTTTAGCAAAGATGCACAAAAATATTATATATAATATAAGTTAACATTAAATCGACTAATAACCAACTCATACATGAGAAACGGATTACTGATACACAATTAAATTTTTGATACATATACATTAAAATCTCAAAAAACTTATTTCTTATAGATAAATTGATACACCTAATACACAAAACCACTAAAAACTTGATACATAATACTAAACCTTGATACACATTACATGTTGAATTAAAGTGTATCACTTAGTTTACGTCAAATTTCATAAGAAAACTCATCAAATATTTAACAATTTTAGTTGTAATCAATTATGTTTTTATTTTCTTTTAAGTTGAGTGTCATTTGTGAGATTTTGGTTGGTTCTCATTTTTTACAACTTTAAGAAAGTTCTCATTTGATCTCAATTATATATATATATATATATATATATATATATATATATATATATATATATATATATATATATATATATATATATTAACTACACGGAAATGTATTAAAATGCACCTTTGGTTAAACAAGATTAGTAGCTTTCAAACTTTGTAGAACCGGGGAGGGATACAAAAATTGTATATTTTATTTCCACTTGACGAATACACGCGCAAAACGACGGTGTATAGTGACAAATAATTATACTTGCGAACTTGTGTTTTGTGTGACTGTTGATGAAACATTTATGAGTTCGATCAATTTGTAGTAATTGCAAAAAAAAAAAAAAAAAAAAAAAAAAAAAAAAAAAAAAAAAAAATATATGGGTTATAAATGAAAAATGATAAAAATTTGAGAATTAAATAATATTTAAACTATTAATTTAAGTGGTAGATGTTATTATTTTTAATCAAAGGTATTTTAAAAACTTCCTGTTTAAACCGAATTAATTATTATGAGTAAAACTTGCCATCTGACCTTGTTTTTAATTACCAGAGATTATTGCAAACCAAATATTGTTTTGTTAGGAAGAAATTTTTTGAAATTATTATGAGTAAAACTTGCCATCTAAACTTGTTTTTAAGTACCAGAGATTATTGCAAACCAAATATTGTTTTGTTAGGAAGAAAATTTTTGGGTTTAACATGGGTTTCCGACTCGACATTGCGAGCCGACTAATCCACGCGACTACCCTTTTTGATTATCAAAAGCTAAAACGTAAAAATATTATATGAGGCGCCATTTTGATTATAAATATAGTGAATTCACTATAAATATAATTTGATCATAAATATAGTGAATTCACCAAGTCATGTTTTCTGAAAGCAAACGAATGTCTAGAAATCAAAAATTAAACAAGGATAGATCATGAAAAAAAGTTGCCATTTTTATTGGTTCATAGCTCATAAAGTGAACAGGTAAACAATTTTGTTCCCAAGAGTTCTTGTGATATGTGAATATGTGATTCCAAATTTGTTCCCAAGAATACTTTTAATCATTTTCAAGAACACCACCACTTCAACTTCTGTTCACACTTAACGAACACATCACTCAAATGTATATATAAATGAAAATATGTATTGGTTTGATTCATCCTACTTTTCAATCCTAAATATCCAAAGTTGAAGCATCTTTATATCATGGACAAAATGTTGAAGTTAGGTCCAAAAGAAATGAAAGGAGAGATATGGGATGAAGGCGGCAAGTCTGAAATCGTGCAAAATTTAATTTCACACGAAGAGGATACAATCAGAGCTATGCTATTTGCATATGTTGTAGATAGAAAAGTACTTCTTTCTCAAATTTATGGAGAACTAACTGGTTTGAATTTTGATACCGTATGTTTTTTATATCTTTTCACAAATGGTTAAAGTTTTTAAATTTCTCAACCATTTTTACCTATAAATGAAATATGTAAAAATGCAGGTGACGTTCAATCGCCCATGTGAGTATTTAGTGTCAATTAATGGTGAGTATGACATGTTAGAATTCAATTACCATGACAATCATATAAATCAAAGTGCACACGTATGCGGAAGCGTAGGATCAAGTATAACACATAAATATTAACTAAAACATAAATAAGAACGTACCGTGGTGATTCTAGCCCGAACAAGAATCAAAAGCAATTGTCTTTAACAATATGAAGAACCCTAATTAGGGTTTATATGGATCAATGATTAACCCCTTACCGTTTTGTTAATCGATCCCTTGATAACAACAAAAGTATGTTGTTACCTCGTTCTTGTATACACAAACTACCAACGAATAAAGGTTTGATGCAAGTAAACAAAACACTTAGTATTATTGCTTGGAAAAATCGATCCAAACCCTTAGGGGAGGGATGAACCGATCGGCCAAGGAAAACAAAAGAAAGAAACAAAGTTTTAGGGTTAGAGTGTGTGCACAAAAGATGTGAAACCCTAATCCTTGGCCTTGTATATATACTAGAGGATTTCTTGGTGACCAAGCAAACATGGGTTGGGCTTGACCCACCCTTGTTCGACCGGCCATAGCATCCCACAAGGGATTCTAGATCCTTCTTGACACCCAAGTTATACTCTAGTCCTTATCTTTCAATACTAATGATAGTCAGTCCATACGGTTAATAACTAACGATCATTTAGTCCATTAAGTGTTTATAAATATATATATACGATACATTTAACATATATATATTTATTATACATTATTCTTGTTTGTAAAGTGTGCAATCCCGAGGTCTCGGGTTCGATACTAGACATTTACATATTAATATTTATCCATATATTTAACAGCTCCCACTTGGATATCTATTAATAGTAAAATGACATTGGTTAGCGTCTTGCAACACTCCAATGCCCCTAGTTCAATCCGAGCTAGGTTTTCTGAAAAAAAAACCTTTAATGATTCATCATTATAATTATCCTTTTGTTTCTAATACCACATTAATAAAGATGTGAGATTCTTTATTAAATTTCTGTTTCTCGTCTCTTTATGATTTAACAAAATTACCAAAACATCTGAACGTATTCCAGATAGACTTTGGGCGTGGCCACGCAAACATTTTGTCAACCCTACGAGGGGCCCAGCAGTATTAAACTTCTGAACAAATCAGAAGGAACAAATTCTCTCTTGACTACAAGAATAACCCATGAACTTTGCAACACTTCTGAAAACAACCCTTATGACTCCCTGTTACGGTGAGCGGTAGATTGCTTCACAAAAATGCACTACATCCATGACACTTATCTGGTATCTCAAGTCTGAGGATAACTTTAAATATGATTCTCACATTAAATATTAAATCATATTATTGGGATAAGTCCAATATTCAATTCATCGAATATCATGTGAAATTGGTATGTCAACGCATCAATATACTTTCAAGTATATTATTAACCAATACTCAGATTTGTCTTAGTTTAATAATATTCCCATATCATTAATCGACAACGGACAATTTAGAATAACATAAGTTATTCACGGATTTAAACATGCAAATATAGGACACACTTTATTATTAATGAAAACAAACGTACTAAGTACTTTAATTCATTATAAATAATAAATGCTTAATGTCCTTTATCCAAACACTAAATAGATCAATGCATGATAATTCTAGTTAATGAATCTTGTCTCAAGTAATAACTTGAAGACAATTATGCCTCAAGCAATGACAATCATTCTTGTTGACAGGGCATTATTTCAACTAACTTTGATCTATCCGAATTTTGAGAATACTTAATTCAAGAATTCAATAAGTAAAATTCTTGTATGTGTTCATCCAACTTTCTTGATATAGCCACATAATATTCATAAATGGTGTGACATCCTCAATCACTAATTTATGATAATCAAACTTTCAAACCTTTTAAAGTTTAAAGTATTCTAATTCTTTAATGTATAATGCAACTATGCTCTTAGTAAGCACAACTAGTTCTCATGGCCATTAACAAGGATAAAATCCTACCATGACTAGTTATTGAGTGCCATCTCAATTAAACCAGCATCATTGTATATTAAACACAATATGCTCTTAAAATTTCCGTAAACTTAATATCCATTGTGTAATGTTTAGGAGCTATTCCATTTTGAGGATCATTATTCTAATTTCAAACATTTTCCATTAGAATATCTATTACACAAGTTATATACTAACTTTTAATTGGATATCAAATATTGTCAAATCATTAAGCACTTAAGCATGATACAACAATAATATAATGCACATGAAAATCCTTCAGTCAAACTTAGATTTATATTCATGTTCTATCTTTTCATAATATATATCCATTTTCTAAATGATATATTATGTTCTATTAGAATTTATTTACCGCACATGTTTATTTAATAATAAACTTTTGTTCCAAGGTTGTATGTTATATTTCCTAAATCTTTCAAGTAACGTTTCATTCCAAATTAAGTCTAACCTTTTACTTATATGGAATGTTACTCTTATATGTTATACAATATATATGATTTAGTGAATCAAACATAATACTCCCACTAGCTTTCAGGAATACTTAGAAATTACCTTATTTTAATTATAAACCTAAACATAGATTTAATAATTTATCATAAGAATAATCTCCTAGATGCATGCATTTATCCATTCATGGATTATTGCACTTTGTACACCCCCAAAGATTTTCTTGAATTCATAAACCTTTTTTTGATTACTTATCGTCCTCGAAAGAGTTTTGATATTCATTGTCAAATTTCATATTCATATAAATATGACAATTAAGCATCTTTGTATCTTTAATGTGCTTAGAAAAGAGTATTCAATCATAGTTAATTGCTTAAGTATAATTAATAATCTTGTAATAAGACATGCATTAAGATATGTGTACAATTTTGTCCATATGATTTTTACACAAGGATTTAAACCACTAGGGTTACATAATCTTTGAATAAACTCATCTCCATTCTCTAACCATTAAGAATTAAGATAAACCAAATTTTAAATTTGAATATCTTTATGAACAACATCTATAACATTCATATTATGAGTAATTTACCCAATTCATTATTTTGGTAATACTACATCATATAATCGTCAGTATATTCATTAAATATATGAGATATCCAAGTGGATCTATGAATGATAATTCCATCATCTTGAGGTTTATCATTTACATGTTAAGCCTCATCATGATTTTAACTAGTGTGGTTTTAGAAGATTATGTATCTTGTAATTCTATCTTTTCAAGATAAAATACTCCCACTTGCCTTTAGCAATATAGAGACTGTCTATAACTACTTAGCAATTAGAGCAACAATCCAGCGTTCTCTTTTAGGACATTACAAATACATATTGATAGTTCTTTGTTAATAACCTTCATATAAGTAGCTTAACAAATTCAGAACTTCAATTTAAGACTTAATGTGATTCATCACATTTCATAATTCAATAACGTCTTATTAATCTTCTAGGAGTCTAATTGAGTATATTCAAGCCATACTCAATTTCTAACCTTGATAACTTTTGGAAGAAAAGAAGTCATAGTTATCTTTAATCAAACAATCTAACAAGAGTTTGATTCCCTAACTGAACATTCTATCCATATGTGGTACTTCAATTAGAATTAATATTGTAAGAAGATCTAACAATATATATAAGATAACCATATTCCTGTTAGCATACTTATTTACCAACTAAGTCAACTTAATGGTATAATAGTATTTCCAAACCAATTGCATGCTTTATAACACAAGTACTTTTGACCAAGTCACTTCATGTTCATGTCTCATAAAACCATAAACATGTTATAATCCCACTATACGTTATTAATCATTGATTAACTCAATGACTTCTTGTATATGTCTTAATTAAAAGACCATAACAAGCTAACGTCTTACTTAATTATAAGTCTTGTAATACTTAGAAGACTTTATGTTTATAAATATACAATAATGTATAAACATGTATAATTAAAGTAATCATGAACACCATCATTTGGTTTCATTAATATTTTCAAGTTAACATACTACTTCATTTATTTATGTCATTCTAAGAATACATAATTATTGAAGTAGTCTTATATTGCTTCATGCATTTATGTCATTCTAATAATACATAAATGTTAAAGTTGAAGTAGTATCGTTATTGACACATGTTCTAATAGATGTCTAATTTAGAAACTGTAAATTATCCATGTTGGTCTCACGCATACATGGAAATTCACCTTGTTGTTAATATTTAGCCTGCGTCTCACGTTTACTAAATTTCAACACCAAGTGTTTCTAAGATTAGATGTATTAATCTAATTAGAATTATAATCTCTTACTTGCAGTTAAGAGAATCCTTTAAATCATATTCTTATGTGTTGTACTTTGCACATAATGAAGATTTCTCCCACTTGTGCATGGAACAACACCATGTTACATTTAAACAACACGCACGCGCTTGTCAATGTGAACAATATGATTTGTGTCATTAGCATAACTAGTAGATATAGAGTTACTCAATCAATCAAGGAAACGTACATGACTATCCTTGAAAATATTAGTGCCTATATTTGGAAAGTAATTACCTTGAGATATTCAAAAGATAATCTAAGTTATAATCAAGACAATAAGTCTTGTAACTCCCACTGAATTAGAGAACATAATAATAATCCCTTATTCATTCATAAGAACACAATACTCCCACTAAATTTGACAACATTGTAAATGTTTCATTAATTAGTGAAAGAAATAGTGTACTATTTACTTTCCTACATCTTTTAAGAAAACCCATTCAAACAATTATATAGGTTATAAAAGGATGTAATCTACTACATAAATGTGATTCATCACATTCCAAATTATTAACTTGAAAAAGCTGGGCATGCAATTTCTTCCTGTATAGATCTACCATTCCAACAATTGTATGTAGTATCTTTAAATGGTCAAATCAAAACAACTAGATAAAATAATCTAATTTGTCTTTTACCATTATGCAGTAATCAGTCTAGTTTCTAATTTAATAACTCATAAGGTGCATATACTCTTACTATTAAAGTTTGCTATGAGTTATGTATTTAGAATTTAGACAATTCTGATCGTCCTATTATACCTTTCTCATTTATGAAAAGGAATAGGATTTAAGTCTCACACTTCTCGTAATGGAAAGAAGACTATATTTATTCTTTTTGTATATATTGACTCTAACCAAAAAACCCAAACGGGTGTAGATCAATTAAAAGAATAACTTACGTTTACGGTTTTGAGTTGCATTAATACATTTAAAGAATTTACAAAATTCAATTTTAGTATTTTCGATAATTTATATTTCCAAGAAAATATAATACCCAAGGATATATTCATATAACCAACACATTTTCTTGAAAATCTAGGATCCAACTTTACATAGATTCCACCACATCAGTTGATCTGCTAGTGGTGAAAGTATAAAAGATGGTAATCTGTCGAACAATAATTGGCAAACAATTTTCCAATTCCTAGATCATTATGGGATTTACATCAAATTGATTCATCAATTTGTCACGTAAGCATGTTTCATCCCATCTCATGCCTTAAGCTCTAGGTCTCACGCATCAACTTAATTAAGTCGTCTAACTTAGAAACTGCAAATTCTCTATGTGTGGTCTCACGCACACTCGGAAATTTACCTTGTCATTAAAATTTAGCCTGCGTCTCACGTTTACTAAATAATAATTTCAAGTGTTTCTTATAGTTAGATGGCATGTAACTTAAATTATTAAGGGTATTAATTTTTTTGATATGTCAATCAAAATTATGTACAAAGATGCATGCACTCATCTTTATAACACAAGTTTTCATAAAAACTTTTTATATTCAATTCGTGAAATTAATACACAAAGTTTTACTTGAGGTTTATGCCAAAACCCTAAGATGACTTTCTACAACATATGATTTTAAAAGTAATTCGTTTAAGACATATTCAAGATTGTGATAACCAAGGCAGACTCTAAGGCTCTTTTCTAAGCCTTCAAATCACGGTTATGAATATCATCTTAAAAGACTTAATTTTAAAAGCATATTTGCACAAAACATCATTCAAGCAAAAGTTTATGGATTCAATCTCAAAATAGTAATAAAGTTTGAATTTTGCTAGTCTCGACTGGGAGCTGATTACCGTGCGAATCGGACCACGATTGTCATAAGACCTTTGCAAGATTCTTACTTTATCACTTTAGGGTTTCACAATTATTAGTCCGTATTAATTTTCTTTATGAAAACAACCCTTTTATTGCTTACATCAAGTCCAACTAAAAACAATAAAACAAGTATCAAAGAAAATCAAACAAACAATAATAAATAAGTGAAACAATTAGCCACATGCAATCCGTATTAGAAAAGATCCTAATAAAATCAATTCTAGGTATAATAATGCATGTAATCAACTAAGGCCTTCCCCTCTTAATGGAGGTGAGTCACATACATTGACGAATCAATTGCGTAGGCCAAAGCTAAAAACACACCACATAGCATATAAAATCGATTTTAATATGTATTGGAGTCTTCCCCAATTTAAGATCTATCTTACATGTGATAAATAAAAAAAACAAGATCCATGACGAACATGCATGTAAGTCACGGATTAAAACCTAACAATTAGCACGTTGGTCACAAGATACGATCAATTAACCGGTTAATGACCTAGGGTTTCTAGTGATTACACATAATCCAAGAAAACCACAAA
The DNA here is from genome assembly GCA_030686995.1 of Artemisia argyi. NCBI lineage: Eukaryota > Viridiplantae > Streptophyta > Magnoliopsida > Asterales > Asteraceae > Artemisia > Artemisia argyi. The sequence goes on from JARVZY010006228.1 coordinate 20,247, forward strand.
ACCCTAATTAGGGTTTCATGGAAAAATCGACTCCCCCCCCAAAATTAGGGTTAGGGTTTCGAATTTAAAAAAAAGAAAAACCCTAGATCAAAAACATGTCTCTAAAACAATTAAAGATCCGATTTTTATTACGTTTTAGTAATCAATTACATGTTATACATGGCTCGTGATGCCACTGTTAGAATTCAATTACCATGACAATCATATAAATCAAAGTGCACACGTATGCGGAAGCGTAGGATCAAGTATAACACATAAATATTAACTAAAACATAAATAAGAACGTACCGTGGTGATTCTAGCCCGAACAAGAATCAAAAGCAATTGTCTTTAACAATATGAAGAACCCTAATTAGGGTTTATATGGATCAATGATTAACCCCTTACCGTTTTGTTAATCGATCCCTTGATAACAACAAAAGTATGTTGTTACCTCGTTCTTGTACACACAAACTACCAACGAATAAAGGTTTGATGCAAGTAAACAAAACACTTAGTATTATTGCTTGGAAAAATCGATCCAAACCCTTAGGGGAGGGATGAACCGATCGGCCAAGGAAAACAAAAGAAAGAAACAAAGTTTTAGGGTTAGAGTGTGTACACAAAAGATGTGAAACCCTAATCCTTGGCCTTGTATATATACTAGAGGATTTCTTGGTGACCAAGCAAACATGGGTTGGGCTTGACCCACCCTTGTTCGACCGGCCATAGCATCCCACAAGGGATTCTAGATCCTTCTTGACACCCAAGTTATACTCTAGTCCTTATCTTTCAATACTAATGATAGTTAGTCCATACGGTTAATAACTAACGATCATTTAGTCCATTAAGTGTTTATAAATATATATATACGATACATTTAACATATATATATTTATTATACATTATTCTTGTTTGTAAAGTGTGCAATCCCGAGGTCTCGGGTTCGATACTAGACATTTACATATTAATATTTATCCATATATTTAACATGACATTGGTGGATCATTGGTTTCGGTTGCATTTCGCACCAACCATAAAAAGTATGGACCCTTCGGAGGGTCTGATGATTCTGAGTCTGGATACGACAAGTTTAAGTATAATTTCGGGTCTTTTTTTGGTGGGTTTCATGGTAGCGTTGATAACTCGTGTGTGCATTCTATTGGAGTGTACGTCAAGCCTGTCGGTTCGCTTGCTGAAATTAGTATCGCCAGTGATACTGATACTGATGGTGAAAACTGAAAGTGACAATGATTCTGAGGAATGATCGATGATATTTTAATTTTAGTCCTTCATTTATGACTTGGAGTACGTAGTACGTACTGTTTCAGTTTTCGATTTTGGTGGTGTGTTTGAATTTTTAATTTTCTGAAACATATTGTTGAAACTTTGACGTATTAGACAGTAGACAGTTTACTTGTCTAGTTTCGTAATGCAGCTGTTTCATTATCCAAGTTCTAATGAATTTGAACCAATTTTATTCCATCTGTTTTGATAATTGCTAGCTTTGTTTTCCAATTTTCTTGTCTTGATAGAGCTAATTAATTTATGTAAGCTTGTAGCTGATTTAGCAAGCGTGACTTTTGTTATATTCCTGTTAAATGTGCACCACACGTAAAATAGTTTTGAATATAATCAAAGCATTCATCTATGATCAAACAAAACATATTTGGGATTAGACCCTATAAGATTTACATATACCAGCATTAATTGCTTATTTATTTTATTTATTATTATTATTTTTTTTACCCTATAAGATTTACATATACCAGCATTAAGTGCTTAATTACTTACACATAAATCAAACCAAATTTAATTTATTCTTAAATATATTACAGAAGCACATGCTATAGCTCGTATGAAGTTCACTTGTAATCTCACAACATTCACCATCAGCTTGTTTTTCCAGATTTTGTTGTGAACCGCTAGCTCTTAGGCTTTAAAGAGAACCACGCGAACTTCATTGAATTAAAGTTTGGTTGCTTTTCTCGTATCTTCAAGACTTCAACCCACTTAACAACTATCTTAAAACTTTTAATTAACAGTAACATTGTAACAACACACTTAAGATACACATCTTCCTAATAACTCATTGTGACAATACACTTAAGGACATCTACCAATATTTTGGGTTTCTTGGAAAAATGAGTTAGTTAAATATGCATAAGTATCCAAAAAATAAATAAAATTTACTATATGATGAAGTAGAGTTAAATAGAAACTTAAAGGGCGTCTATGTAGTTTTGTAATCATAATTTGAGGTATTCTTAATCTTCTAGTACTTCCAGATATAAGCTTTATACTATACTAGCTTATAGACCCGTCAAATTGACGGGTTTTTAGAAGAGATCATGCAAAAAAAAGTGTGTAAACAAAATAAGGGGAAAAATGAAAGTAATAATTTGAAAATGAGTTTGAGGTGGGATAACAATGATGCAAAAAGATAAAAATGACTGCTACACCCGATGTCAATGTTCATTCCGTCAAAACCTAATAAAGTTAAAAAAAATATTATAAATGATGTAGTATGTATATTGTAGATAGCACAGATAAGACCCAAAACAACACAGTTGATGAGTACCCATTTTTCGCAGATAGCAGACTCACGCCTTGTCTCTTGATTACTTTCATTTATCCTTCAATTTGCCTCGACGCTTAGACAACCATGTAACAATGATACCAATAGACTACAACATACTTTATTAACGTCCCAAAAAATTTAAACATAAACTCTAGTTTCCTGCAATGAATGTTTTACATTACAGACACTTAAATATGGGAACACAAAATCATCTAAAACCAAATGACACTTCCACCCAAACATTATATGTAATATCAGGTTATCTAAACTACCTTACAAACTTCCCCAAAGTATCCCAAAAAACATCTGAACACTCCTGTAATAAAGTGATATGAAGTATGAACACCCCGAAATAAATAACATTATAAGCAACACTATTAGAATTTAATAATAAAACGGTGTTTGTGATTTTGTAACTAAAATGACCAGTGCTACAAAATTGGAATTTTGACCCATTTAGAGCAACAATATTCGGCTTAACAAAGCAGCTTTGGCGTCTTCTTCTTGCTCCAATATAGACTGCAACTTCATTTGACCATCTTCTAGCTATAAACAACACAGATACTCAAAACATACTCGTTGAATTAGTAGCCAATCACTACTTCATGAAACAGAAGGGGTGCAACTTTGTAACGGAATACACAAGTGATGCGATGTTTACAATATTTTAAGCACAATGAACTGTCAATATTTGTGATTATTTGGGGAACAATTCTCTTAATGATTCATAGTTTTCATCGTTAAATAAGAAAATCCAAACAGTCCTAAACAATCCTTATAAGTTTATTTATTCATTAAACTATTGGATTTGTGAATTTACCCATTGAGTGTCTTATTTTCATGTTAAGCGCCTCTTTACTATTTGCATTACAAAATAGAATATATGACATTACTACATCATCCAAATACAAAATTACTAAACTTAAAATGTCACTCATATAATATTAACAAAGCCTAACAAAATCAAGTAAACTTAAAAAAAGGGGGGGGGGGGGTGTTAAACGTAATACTATATATCGAATTTTATTTGCAAAGAAACATTATACAAAAAATGCCCAAAACTAAAACACGTCAAATTGGAATAAACATGTCAATAACAAAAGGAAATAAAAGCGAACTTAAATATGTGATGTGATAATAGTGGGATTAGTAGAAAATGGTCTCACTACTCAATAAAAGCTTATATAACAGTCAAACTAAACATTTCTATTCATCAGACATGAAAACAAAACCATGAGGAGCGAGCACACATCAATTGGTCTCACTACGCCTATCTACTTAATCTCTATCTCTTAGGACATGCTCATCTACCTATCTTCCCGTTAACCTTTCCACATAAGTACCAAATCAAAACATTCCAACAACAGAAAGTAGTAAAGGATATTTATGATGGGACTTCCATTTACAAATAACCATGGTAGTCATTTTAGTCAAGAAAACTACATTATATGATTGTGTCAGTTTTTATACTCGTACTTAAAAATTTATTAACAAAAAAAGTTAACAAAAAAAATAGCATGCATGTTGACCAGATCTGGCCAATACCAAAATATATGGCCACTTTGACCCAAAACCGGTTTCAACCGTTACCCAGCCAAGTTGACCAACCCATTTGCCATTAATTTATGAATAGACAAATACAGAAACAAATATCAAGCTCTAATACCTGATTGCCAAATCAGTTACTGAGTAGCTTTTCGATGGAGATATACAATGGATGTGGGTTGTTTCTGGTATCTTGTATTCCCTGGAATAAAATAGAAAGAATCATTCTTTAATAATTAGTGCATGAACAAAAGGCAGAAGATGGAACACCGTATATCTAAACTCTTAAACTCATTCCGATTCCATTCCACCCTATATCTAAGCTCATACCAATAGTGATTCAAGACTCCAAACCAAACGCACCCTAAATTAAAGAATTGATTAACTAAAACCGAAAGCATAGAGAGACCCACCTTCAGAAAAGGGACTACCACCATCGGACCCATTTTGAGGAAGATAAGGAGCCATCACTGATCTTGCTTGCTGCAGACACATAATGAAATATAAAATAATTAGTAAACCAAGTTATGATTCTGCATTTCTACTTTCTACCTGATGCAGAATGTTATCCATGATGCTTAAGTATATATCGATGATCTACTTAAAATTTTCTAATAGTAGAGGATTGCATCAAAACTCCAAACATGTTATAAAATACACACTTTGTACGCATAGAGTAAACTGTGGGAGACACCAATTGAAAAACTTAAATTGCCTTGTCTAGAGATTTCAAACAATTGAAACAAAAAAAAAACACGATAAAGCACCCGTTATTGACACTCAAATTGAAACAATCGAAATACTCGCCCCAACGACTTGAGCTATAAGACGCCTCAATGTATCCGTATGGCTCGAGGGTAGTTTGTTGAGTAATGGGTCAAAAACACAAAATGGGTACTTTTATGGTGGTACGGGTCAAGCTGGGTTAGGGCTGCTTCAAATGTCACTGATGTCCAATGGGGGTGTTTGGATTTACATATCTTAAAATTGATAATCAAACTACTCCTATTCGAAGTTTCAATAATCTATAACGTTAAAACCGTTTCAAAAAAGTCTAGGTTAGCTTATATCAGTGCTTATAATTAAGCACGTAAGCAATCTTGAGTGTTTGGGTCAGAAAGTGGTATTCTAGGAATTACACAACCTAATTTAAGACCCTTCAACTTCCATTACACAAAAAGTATATCTTTTTCACAACAATGCCATTTTAGTAATTTTAACTATTAGTTTTCCGTAATACTTGAAATTTTCAAAAATCAAAATTATAAGTCATTTAAAACGCAGCTGTCAAAGTTTTCTACAATATTCTAAGCCAAAGTTTAACTATTAGTGTTTTAGTATAGCATGCATAACAATGGGTAGATTCAGGTAGTCTTTATTATGATGCCTTAAGTTATAAAATATTTAGGAAAATATGCCATCAATTATGAGCATTATCCTACCTTTTTAAGTTCTCTTACTTCTCAAAAGACCTGATCATTTGTGTTTACTCAAATCTGGACAATGATTAATCTTTGATTCTCTACATATTAGTAGTTGACATAAACAAACTTTAAGGTTGTAAGTAAACTATGTTAGTCAATGAAGAACACAGATATACAAAGATATAGAAGGTAAATGGGCATAGGCTTTGAGAAGGATTGGTTAAAACGGGTGACAATATCTTGGTCAAAACAGGTCATACAACATTAATTGTTAAGACAATAATGACTTATTTGACAATAATAAAAAGTTTCATAGCATAAGTATTTCAGATTAACGTGCAGCGAGTCATTTCAAGTTTTGCACATGTAAAAAAGTGAATGGTATAGATAAAGAGGGGGTAGTACCTTGTAGACATAGATGCATGTATATTCACAGTATCGTTCTACATGTTGATGTCTCAACGAAATTAAGATGTTAAGAGCATATTCAATATGTGTGGCCACTTTGCCAAAGCCCAATTCCTAACCCTGAACAATTAAACAAATTATTAAAAAAAATAAAAAAAGCAAACGGATCATAAAATGAACCCTTATAATGTAATTCTAATCTTGAGAATACGAAGTAGTTACTTATATCATGATGGGGCTTCTCGTATTGCTTAGTTATGAGTGCATATACAAAAACATTTGAATGCAATATACACGATATAACAACGATCAATTGCTAATCAATTTCAAGATTAGAGGTACATTTACATTAATAAACATTAGTATCTCTTAAAGCTCTAGGCTGGTACTCGTGACATCATCAGGTAGTTGTAGACAAATTTCTAGGCCTATGGAAGAGTAAAAAAAAAAAAAAACAATACCACACAAAAACATCTACAATGAGATTCCATAAGTTAGATGCAAAAAGGTTGAATTCTTTGGTTCAATTGTTTAATAATAAAAATATAAATTACATCATTTTAACAAAACCACTAAACAAAACTATTAGGAGAACCATACCTTGTTGGCAAACATTAGATCTCATATTGAAGTTTTTCCATACAAAATCTCTTTCATTTTGGTCAACCTCTGTGCACAGGTCACTTCAGTTGGGTCACATTAAGACATTTGAGTGTCGGTCTCAGTCGATATTGGTTGTTCATAATCCAATTTCGGACTTTTCAGAGGATCTCTCACACTTAATAGAAAAGTTCTAAGAACAATTTGAGGTGGTGGACAATACCTGATATAAAAATGTTA
>JARVZY010006231.1:0-27006 GCA_030686995.1 Artemisia argyi
ACACTCTCCTGTTTCTTATCTTGTTGAGTTTCCTCGTGTTTGTGGGATCACTTCTTATGTTTGGACAAACCGTGGGGTTTGTAACTGATTATGATTCGGTTTACTTTTTGTCGTTTTCAGTTATTGTAGGTGTGGTTTTTTTTGTGGTTATGATGTATTTTTATGTGAACTGGTCGTTGGTTTATGTGGCATCTGTGATGGAGTCGAAATGGGGGTTTGAGGCTTTGACGAGGAGTTGGTATTTAGTTAAAGGGATGAGATCAGTTTCATTGAAATTGTTGTTGTTTTATAGGGTTATAGAGGGGCTTTTGGTGGCTATATATTCGTATATACTGATGAAGTATGGGTTGGGTAACTGGACATCTGTGTTTCATATTACTTATGGTTCGGGTTTTCATATGTTGCTGATGCTTCAAAGTAGTGTTGCGATTACGTTGTTGTATAATTACTGTAAGGCTTTACATGGGGAATTGGTAATTGAGGTTGCTGAGGGGTTCGTGTGTGATTACGTTACTTTAGGTGATGATGGTGAGAAGGTTCCTCATATTGTTACGGTTGTCACAGCTTGACAGTCGTGGTTACCTCGTTGTTTCGTGTAAAAGTGTTTTGTTGTGTGTAATATGACTCAGTATTTTGTATGTATATTATATAGAGTGTGTGATTGAGATAGAATCCTGTAAAGACATGTTGACTGTATATTATATATAGTGATCGATTCGTATTTTGAATGACCGAGCATATCATAACTTGGCCTTTTGGCCCAGGACCAAATCTGGACGGATTGTTAGGTCTTTAACTCCTTGTGCATCTGTAGGTTCAAATATTAATCATATAACTGATCGATTACAACGTTCTAAGCATTTAATATATGATACATAGGCAACGGCTCCTTGGCCTAGCAATATCGCGTTAATGGGTAACTAAGGCCCCTTATCCATTTGGCGAGGGCTCAACAACTGTCTAAAACACTGTTTTTAACGCATCTATCGTCATAATAGTACTAGTAATTCAGTACTAACTACAAAACTATATATATACAGTAGTCAATTTATGTTAGAAGGGGTAAAAAACACATTAAAACTAAGAACATCTTTTGATTATGCCTTTCTAATTGAGTAATTTCTAATGTATATGCTTGTACTGTAACTAGCTAAAAAGCATCTAAAGCCGCACCAATGACAAAAAGCTCACTATCTATACATGCACTGTTACAAAAATCACCATGGCAGCAACCACAACTTTCATCCCATTTGTTCTTCCTCTTCCTTTCTACCAATCCTACACCATTAGGGGCTTCAATCTTCATAGCTATGCGAACGGAAGGCGCTTTCATATTTTTGTTCTTTGTTTTCATCATTACCCATCTCTCCATTTCCATGTTTGGCGAGTCAAAAACACCTCTCCAAGACACCTCCGATCTTCCAAGGAGCTGTGATCCTCCAAACAATGCAGGTGTGCTGCTCCTCCAGCGAAGCTCCAAAACAATTGTTCCATGAATGATCATGTCCATGGATTGCTTAGTACCTATGCAATCTAAGGAGAATGACTCGTTCCAAGAAAAGCTTCCATTTGGAGAAACTGCTCGGCTATCTATTCGTACCCTTTTGTTGTTTCCGGAGGAAAGATAGCATCGAATAAACAAGCAACCATTGGAATTGCCAACTTGGATGTTTTTAGCATTTATAATCTTCAGTACACACTGAAGATATGATAAAGGTTTTAGTGCATCCATTTCTGTACGGATTTTAGTTAGTGAGAGAGGTAAGTCGTTTTTGAGTATTTTGTTGTCTAAGAATTGAAGATTAGTGTGGTATATATATAGATAGGAGTGGCACAAACATTATAATATGAAAGTCTAGAAAATCAACGCACCGAGAGTTTGTGATTGAATGTTTAGTGCATACTTAACAAATATTTCTGAAGGATTGTGAGATCCTTTCTATGTTAATTATATCAGTCGTTGATGATAACATAATAAGTGGTTTTAAGAAAGATAAAAGATCATGAAGAGATCTTATATTGTGTATGACAGTGGTTTCTTGAGTATATTAGTTGCATGTCACTTTCACCAGATTATGATGGTCAACATGAATATGTTATAACTTATAAAGTTAAGAACAAGTTTTACCACAACTAATAACATCATTTGTACTTTTTACCATTTATAATTCTTATTAAAAATGAATCGCAAAGAATTACAAAGGATAGTTGTGGAATACTATCTTGATTAAATGACAAATAAAACTCACCTAATATATCTCTATACAGACTTTGTAAATCTCTAATTATCTCTATACAGACTTTGTGAATATGTAGATGGGTAAAGTGAAGTCACATTTGTGCACTAGGTTATGTGTCAAGCACCTAGAGGAAGAGTAAATCTTTCCGCATGATCTTTTATATGTAGCTTCACCTCCAATGTACTTTAGTGAATAGTTAATTCAACTATTCGCCTTTATAGCAACCACTCTTATACTTGTTTGAATTCTATTTTGCTTTTTTGCTATTAGTAAGTTCCCGCCCATATTTCATGTCTGTATTTCAGAGATAGATCAGAGTATTTAGAGTCACGGAGACTTTGCCGGATCTCAGTGAGTCTAACGTTGTTTGTAGCTCACGTACTTTACTCACTGACACTGCATTTGTGAGGTAAATTGTTTCTTCAGTTGGTCTTCGACGTCTCTTAAGCTTGTTGTTTATTGAAATTATACAACCCTCCCGGACAATATGCTGGCTACTTTAACCCAGCAAATATATGCTGATCAAACAAAATCTTATCGTATCACTATCTAAGGACAAGTAAACGATATTATGATTTACATGCATTGTATAACAACATCTCTAAAACCATTATTAACTGAAAAGTTTAGCATTAAATATATATAAAGATTGATTCCTGTATCTAATAGTACTACTTGAATCTGTAATCCAGTAATTAGTGGAACTAAACAAGCTTATTGAATTAAATAAAAAAAGTATTGATGAATCATGGGCTAATTAGTGGAGTTAACACTTTTTTACTTTGCCAAAGCCAATGACACCAATTTTGGTGCTCGAGTTAACTGCTGTCCAAGCTTAGTGCTGTAGTTTAATATACTTCAGGGTAACTACGTCCATACAAACTAAGGGTTTTTATATGTAAACACGTCCGTATTAAAATAGTAACCTGATCCAAAAAGTATGTTATATTGTTGCATTTCATGACATTCTATATATTGGTTTAAGTTTCATCCAGTTACAACGAAAATAAATCGATTTTGAGCCTTCAAATTGATCTTGGTGCAAGAGTTAACATATGTATAAATGGCTACATGCTATAGATGAGACAAATATATATAGTAGTGAAAGAAAACGAGATGCTAAAAGGTGTTAGCTGTACATTAGTAAAGAGATATGATCTATTAGCTGTACATGATTAGTGATTAGCTTGTGATTTATCTATTTACCTTATATACATCATAAGATAGGCTATAAATGTATCTTGTATTCCTGAGATCAATCGAATAAACAACGTCTTGTCACTTACATGGTATTAGAGAGTAACGATCCTCTAAAACCCTAAAACAACCGTCACTCTAATTTTTCCGGCCGTTGGCTTCGGCCGGCGCGCGCTCCGGAGAACGAATATCCTTTATGTTTTTTTAGGGAAAAACGTAACACACCACGTTTATTTGGAAAGTTCTTTGGGGTTGAAGTTTTAGAACCAACTTTCGTCGATCTTCTCATCTTTCTGTTGATATATTTTGGGTTATCCGCATTAATAATAATAATAATAATAATAATAATAATAAATTGTTTGGTAGTCGATTGTTCGTACGACATTGTTACTAGTCGACTAAAGTTGACCGTTGGTACCACTCCCTAATGTCGACCGTTGGTACGGTTGTGTTACCGGCCGACTTAGCCGACCGTTGGTGCAGTCAATTAAAATCGGTCGTTGGTACGGTTTTGTTACGAGTCGACTAAAGTTATGCTTTTATTACGTTAATGTTTTGTTTTTCTTTTCTTTTCTAATTTACTACTTTGGTCCGAGCTTTCGCGATTTCGCCGCTCAGACTGCGGTAGAGTGTTAGTTGTACATTAGTAAAGAGATATAATCGATTAGCTGTATATGATTAGTGATTAGCTTGTGATTATCTATTTACCTTATATAGATCATAAGATAGGCTATAAATGTATCTTGTATTCCTGCTTTTGAGATCAATCGAATAAACAACATCTTGTCACTTACAAAAGGCATTTACAAATTACAAACTAAATGCTAGAAGATTTGATAAGGAAAATAGAATACAACAATAAGTAGTAACTATCTGTTAATCTATGAATTTTAGTTAGATTATGGAGTGAAATGTGTAGTACAAGTGGCCAGCGGCTTATATGTTTAGCTCACTTGCGAACCCCAGGTTGTTTATCCCAGTCCAACGATAGCTTAGATATAGTGGGTCAGGTGGCCCTACAACTCTAGAACAGGTTGCGTGTGGACATCTATTGTGAGTTGATTTTAGATTGGCACCCTTATGTAGACGTATATGTTGGACATGTTGGGCTTAGTAGCGACCCCTAACAACTTGTATCTGTTTAGCCCATATGTGTATAGCACAGGTGTCACAACCTCATCTTGATCCCGGTCCATCAATAGATCAGTTAGAGCACATCACGCCATTAATGTAAAACCCAGAAATTTTGAATATCTAAATTTCCCAAAATACCCTTATAATTTTTTTTAACTTCTAAAGAACGTTTAACTTTAACTTCTAAGACTTTGATACGAGAATGACATACGATAATAGATAGAGCTTATGATAAATATTTTGCACACATTTAAATCTCAACACACGTTAATTGTTCTATGGACCCATTTCTTTTATTTATTTTGTTTTGGCACAAACATATGGAGCTCTAAAAGCATCTAGGATTGTGAGTGATGAACTTTCCATGATTTGCTCACTCATTTTTGGTAACATCCCTTTGATTCAAATACCCTCACACGGTTTATATATATTTAAATACCGAACCCCCATTCTTTTGTCTAACACACTTTGCACGACACAAAATAAAACACACCCTAAAAACCTAATACAACAAATGGCGGCTGGCGCTATCTTCCACTTTCTTGTTCGAATAAAAGGGTGCAAGATAGGGTTGCGATCATGGTCGACTTTGGAGGCTCCAAGGTGGTATTTAATTGTGGGCTTGGTAGTGAGTGTGGACGTGGTGCTGCTGTTTCGAATGGGGTTTTGATCGCGGGTTGAAACTGATTCGAATAGGGTGGTTTTGGTTGTGTCTTGGCTGGTATTTGATGTGGTAGTCGATCATGGTTGTTTTGTTTTCCTTCTTCTTGTTCATGTGACATGCTTCGAGGGTAAGTTAAACGCAAACCTGGTTCAATTCTCTCTTTTGTTTCTGATCGATCATTAATGCCTTAACGTTTAAACAACTCACAAAAAATCATGAATGGTCACATATGATAACGAGAAACACATCTATATAGTCGACATATAAAACTCGTGTGTGGTTTCTGTTTTGGTCGCGCTATTAGTGGCCTTGGCTTCGACTTGTATCGACTCTAAATATTCTACACCAATCGAATATATGTACATGTGTAGCTTCGAATGGGTAGGAACCTAAAAGATTTAACGTGAAAAATAATCTTGAAGCTAATATGAACCAAACATGCATGTATACGTATAGGATAACTCACATGAAATCATGGAAGGCATTTATAAATTCTTGTTTCTGTTTTGAACTATAAGAAACTGTTGGTGATATACGTTTCGTTTCGGCATTGCGGCACTCATTTTAACCTCTAGATATGCATTAAAATCTGAAATTAAAACCTAAGTGAAATGAAGATGAAGCTTTGTGCCACTCGTTTTTTTTTTTTTTTAACCTCTAGATGAAGCTTGCGTATACTAGATAATATAAAGAAGCATGTGTATACTTAATTTGAGAAAAGGGTCGCAATTTATTTTACTATCACAAAGATATATCACAACCTGCTTTTGATCTCGAAATGAATATAGGTCACGACTTGGGTTTAAAAACGAGCTAGGATTCATTTGATTTTGGTTCAAAATAAAAGGATACGTATCGGTTTGTGTCGATGTCGAGTCTGGTCTAAAGGGACGAGGTTGAATTTTTGCATGCTTGAGTTATTGAATATATTGAAAACTAGGCAAGTTAAGAAATTGACATATTATGATGCAATTACATATAGACACTTTTCACCCTAAACTATTATAAGTTGTTATACTTAATCTTGAACTATTATATTAATCATATTAAACATTTAAGTTTATTTATTATCAATTGTAATCCTAAATTAGAAACTTACTAAAACGGAAAACTTACTAAAAATGAAAAGCCGACTAAAATGAGTAACCTGATTTAAAATAAGTCATTAATAAGACGACCATGAATTCGTGTAGATCCGCTGAAGAAGGAGTTGCTTCCGATCTTTATGTTGCACTTGCGGTCTAAGGTACAGATATTCTAACCTTTCAGTAAGGTTACTTATGACTCATGATCCGTTCCATTGCCACTATTATGATTTCTGATTTTTATACACCTGACATCCTTGGTTCATTTGATAGTATAATTTCGTATGAATACCTTTTTTAAAATATAACCCGATGACTTTTGAAAAAAACTATTTTTGAAATGATTTATGTGATTACGATACGATGCCAGTTTTATATGAAGGTTTTATGAATTTTATGAAATATGTTTTTAAAGGAATACTTTTACGATAAAAAGGTTTTAAATAAGTTTCTAAAGTCCTTAATTTGTTTTATTCTCTAAGATTTCTCATGACTTTCTTTAACATCTTTTGATTATTTAACTTCAAATTTTGAACCTTTGCTATGAACCCTTTTGCTATTATGAACCTTTGATTTGAACATCATGATATGAATCTTTGATTTGGACCTTTGACTTGAACCATTGATATGATCCCTTTTGTATGATCCATATTTGATCGATTCATTTCTGTTATGATTTTCTTTGATATTGTTGTATGTTATATTTCCTTCCTTATAGCATTCCTATGCCCTTATATGCTGCCCATTATTTGATTAAATTGTAGCCAGTCATGGGGAGTCCATAGCCTTGCCATTGATGTACCAGTGGTATTGACACTATCTGTGAAGGTGGGTTTTTGTCCACAACGTTCCCTATTATGCTATAGCACCATGGCCATTATTATTATTGTATGTATGCTTAGCCTAGAGCTTGGTATATGTATATTTGTTTTTGCAGGGAGCGTATGGATGCATCTTAGGTACTTTGTTTCGTTTTAAATTTGGTGAATGGGTATGTGTGTGCAATACACTCCATTTCACATTTGGTACATCGAGCTAGCTACTCTATGTACAATTTGATATATGATTGTTGGGCATTTCTGTTACTTCTACTATATATGTGATCCTTGTTGTTCTAACTTCTTTATTGTTATTGACGTATGCTTTCCTTAGTTCATTTGCTTACACTTATGATTCGTTTCATTTTCCTTTGATTCATTTGATATTCCTTATATGTATACCCTTTGATCGTGTTCTGTTGATTCTATCATATGTTCTACATTCTTTGATATTCGTCTCAACAGGTTTGCTTGGATTCATTTTGGATTCACTTTTGTTTTCCCTTTTATTATTAGCTTTTGTTTGTTTATATCTGTTCACTGGGCTTTTTAAGCTCAGCCGCATTTCTTTTCCTGCGGCAGGTTTTTAGTAGGAAGCTGGGTTATGAATGGAGAGTACTTTGGACTTAGAAGACTACACTTGGATAGCTATTCGGGATTAGAGATGATTAGAAGTGTTTACATTTTCCGACTTAGTATTTTATTGATTATCCTCATTGGTAACCTTGTACTTTAGATTTTTCCTTAGTAACCTTTGAGATTCTTTTGTATTGCTATTTGTATGCTTGTGTTTGCTTTGATATGTCACCATAATCTAATACTTCTAACCTTATCGGGTTGGGGTGTTACAATTAAGATAGAGTATGCCAAGTGATCCAACTACTATAGAACAAGTTGTTTGTGGAAGCCGTTTGGTTAGAGCGGGGCGGGTGGCCCAATGGCTCTAAAACACATTGTGTATCACTGTAGGGGAGGCCCAATGTGGTATAGTTTGAGGGGAGGACTGTTGGTGCAAACCCCAAACCACATCGTAAAAAGAAGTTTATAAATGCCCACATCTAGATGAGCTACACCATCTATTGTCAATTGGTTTTAGATTGGCACCCCCATGTGGGCTTATATATATGTTGGGCATGTAGGCTCAGTAGCGCCCCTAACAAATGCATCAGGATTTTTTGTGCCCGTACAATATGCAAATTGCCCAAGAGTATATATACCTGGTTAACCACGAGTACATATAACTTACGGCTGTGTTAGTTAACATTGTCTCAGTCACCAACTTATATTTGAGCACTTCTTTTGATGTTGAAATTAATCAATGGACTTGATCAGACTTGCTTTTAGTTAAGTCTTGTTTGCCAGTTTGCCCCACTGGTTTATAAGTCGGCCAGAACATGTAATGTGGGGTTAAGGGTATCATGAATTGACTCAACACCAATAGCTGTTCTTTTGTTCTTATTCCTAGATTATAAAAGTTTTAATACTCACCATGACCATCCGATCTAGCGTATTTTGTACCATAAGCTAACTTGATTTTTTTCATTGTTAATACTTTTAATACGTGGGTGGTTTTTTCAATAGGTGTTTGTGTTACGTAGTAGTTGGATGGTTAGTTTTTTTTTTTTTTAAATTGTTGAGAACGAGTCTGATTGGTACTTAAATTAATATAGTCAGAATGGTTCAAACAGGTGAATGCATGGTTTAAACGTCATTCATAAGGTACTAAAGGGCTTACAAACTTTTAGTTGCTTGTTGCGTGCCAAACCTTGGAAAGTTTAAACCTAGATTTGAACTAAACTATGAACCTTGCTGCCTCTACTTAGCTTGTACTATACAAGTTTACTCACTATAGAAAATTGCTCGAAACTTACATACAGAGACTAAAACCTTGCCGAAAAACATGAGTCCGTAGTAGAATCTTATATGCTAAGGCTCAAAAATTTTAATCTTATTTTTTAAAAAGTTTTTACCTTAAAAAGTTTTATTTTCATTTAATTTTAGATGTCGACAATATAGACACACTGCACTAGATACAAATAATAATAGGTAGCCTGTGAGACCAATTCCTGGCCCATATTCCACCAGCCAGATAGTTGCTGCATGCTAACGTACAACTCAAGCAAACAGCACAACAAGTATATAACTTCAAACACAATTTATTCATCATTTGTTCGAGCCACCACCGTGATCTAAATTCAATTCACACCATGGAACTAACAGCGGTGCACATCCTGAACCTAACCGGAGTCCTCACCGAGTCAAAGAGGATCATCAAAGCCAACTACACACACTTTGTCACCTTATCCCTCCTCTTCCTTCCGCTATCTATCCCTCTCATCACCTGTCCCATCCCTCACCTGTCCCATCCCTCACCTATCCAACCTTCACCTTATGTGCCATAGCCACGATCACGTACACCACACACCATGGTTTCTTGGGTAAACCGGCCAGTTTCTTTGCCAGCCTCAAGTCCCTAACATTCTCCTTCTTCCCGATCCTTTCAACCGCAGTTGTAGCTGGCACCGTTATATTTTTGAACTTGTTAAGTTTCCTCATGCTCGTTGGATCAGTTCTTATGCTGGTACAAAACCTTGGGCTTGTAATTGATTACAACACGGTTTACATCATGTGGTTTATAGGTGCGACTGTAATCATGATCTTAATCTATTTCCATGTGAATTGGTCACTTGCTTTAGTGGTGGTGGTTGTGGAATCGAAATGGGGTTTTGGAGCTTTGATGCGGAGCTCTTATCTTATGAAAGGGATGAGATCAGCTTCTCTGTTACTGTTATTATATTTCGAAACTTTTAGCGCGCTATTTGTGTGGGTTCTTAGGGACAGTCTGCATGAGCTTAGTATCCGGGCGTTTGTATTCTTTACCATACTTGGTTCGAGCTTCATGATTTGGTTGTTGCTTTACAGCACTGCTGCAAATACTGTGCTGTATAATTACTGCAAGGCTTTGCATGGTGAATTGGCTATTGAGATTGCTGATCACGGGTTCGATCACGAGTATGCTAATTTGTCACCCGGTGATGAGAAGGACCCTCGTGTTGTTACTGTTGTCACTGCTTGATGACCAATTAGGTTCGCAGGCTTGTACCCATATATATATATATATGTTTACTGTGCTTAAATGGTATTGTTTTATATAATTCCGTGGTGGCAGGCGGTGGTGATGGTGACAGGGAAATGAGATTGAAGTCAAACTTAGCCAATCACTATATGCCGAATTTGCATGTGTTTGTTGAGAACATGTATCACGTCAAATACTTTATTAATGAGTATAATGTTTCTTTCTATAAACGCATTTATTTCTGCCTTCTTCAGAAACTTCTTGAAAGATTACGGAATTAGTTAAACCTGGGGTGTTTGGTTCCCCATAATTAAATGTAATCTGATGTATTACATCCCAATCCTGTTCGTTTAATTGAATTGTAATTCAGATTACATTATATAGAGTATTTGATTTGCTTTAGAAAGTGATTTGTAATTACATTGTAATTCACATTTTACAGTTAAACAATTAATTGATTATTATTATTATTATTATTATTATTATTATTATTATTATTTCATTAATACATAAAAAGCTTACACAAAGTTAGATGGGAGTCTAAACAAAAGCTGCACTCCCACCCCTTTCTGAATACAAAAGCTTATTCTATGAAAAATAAAAACGTCACATTTAACATTATTTGAGTGGCTAATAGCAATAGACTTAATACGTGAAAGTGTGTCCAGAGCCTCCGTATCGAATTCGCCGAATGTAGAGAACGCAAATGGTATGAACTTGTAACCGTTGTCCTCGCATTTAGACGCATACTTTCTCTTTTTCTTCTCCACAGCGTTATGCAATGCTACCCCGGGAAAACACGAGGTTGCTCCTACACCAACAAACGGAGAGATTCCAGTCACATCCAAACACCTCTTTACCTTGGATCCAATTAAAAAGTAAAAGATCTGCAGGTCGTAGCTCCTTCCCATCGTCTGAAAGAAAACCCATAGGAGCCTCCTTACGTACCATAATCCCAACCTTGTAACATATATCAACAAGAATATCACGAACCAGATTATGCCTGAACTTCACTCCTACCTCACTAGAGCAGTGAACTGCGTGATCTCCCTATTGATCCATACGATGCACATTGCAACTCGGGCATAAACTACCTTCAGCGAACATAGGTATAGCAAGCCTGTAACACAAAACCGATCGAAATTGGCGATGATTCATCATCTGTCCCAAACCGTCAATAGGGATTGTAAAAAGAAAATCTTGTGCATGCGGGGCACAAATGCAACTGAGAATAGCCAACTGCTTTGGACTTAGCGAGTACTTAGCAACAAGGTCTTTCTTTATGACACCAAAATAACACTACTTGCAACATTGACTTGCTTTCTGACAATATTTGATTATTATTATTGTATTTTTTTTATTATTATTTTTATATATAAACATTACTTTATTATTATTATTATTATTATTATTATACTTTTACTAATTTATTGTGGTATTTCTGAATTATATTAAGTTGCGAGTCAATCAAACGCAATGACAAATTTTATATATTATAATTTCTTTGAATTATAATTCATTCAAATTACAATTCCTTCTAAAAATTATAATTTCTTCAAAAACATTTTGCGAACCAAATGCCCCCTTATTATGGACTCGTACCAATTCATAGCTTGCGAACTTCAGAAACGCAAGCCTAGATTTGTACTTAATTAGAACCTTGCTTCTACTCGTATGCTCCAGGACTCTTAAATAAAGCTCAAAAGTTGCATATACGAACATTGAACCTAACCGAAAAATTGAGTATGCAACAGAACCTTATACATAGGAAATGCTTTAATAAATAGAAAATGCTACAAGTTCATCATTTTGATCAGGTGTCAACCATTTTATTCAATATCAGAGAACTTATCCTTATTAAAAATGCTCAAAAGTCAACAAGAAACTACACTATATACAAATTAGAAGTAATCCCAACCCACAGGGATCAAAAGTCAACAAGAAACAACATACAGTAGTTGATACATGGTGTTGTTTTCATTTTTACTTGTAAATATGTTTTTTTTTTTTTCTTTTTCTTTTTCTTTTTCTTCATGTAAATATAAGATTTTTTTAGTATTTGTAAACCCACCAAGTATCTAAACTTTGCATATATCACCTTTAACTTATGGTATAAAATCTTCATTTTACACCCTTACTGTTATGCAAAAAAACTCCATAACACGCTTTATTCTTATTATTTAAATCCTGTTGAAATTGGGACTTAGTTTACAAACTCCAAGGCCAAATGAGTACCAATGAGCTTTTGATCTTATAACTTACAACGTATTACAACTGACTGAAATTTAAATGATGCTTCGTAGCATTTCTAGATTAATATTCTTGACAAATAACTTAAAGATAAAAGAACTGATTTTTAAGTCTTTGAAGTCTGCCATCTCAATTGTGTAGTTTTACTTCCATTGCAGTTAAACGTAAAAAACATAATCTTCGCAATACTTACATATATTTTTCTCCTAAAAAAACAAACAAAAGATATAAATGCAACAATAATTAAACAACGAACAAACCAAATTTTTGCAACGCAAATATGTAAACCATCCGCTAAATTAAACAAGAATTAAAACATAACATGCATCACGTCGAATTAATCTTGGTTGAGAGTTTGTACAATGGGACCTATTGTGACAAGCTTGACGGCATACTCCACATCTTTTCGGTTCATCCAGATGACGAGTGAAGATTTCAAAAGAAAGAGAAGTGCACATATAAATTATACCATAAGTTAAAGGTGATGTATGCAAAGTTTAGATGCTTGGTGGGTCCACAAATACTAAAAGAACTCAAAAATAAAATAAAAATAATAAAAAAAAATCATGAAACTACGCTATAAAAAAACTCGAAACTAATTAGAAGTAATCCCATCCCAACCTGTTGAAGTAAAATCTTGTTTTACCTTCGACAAGCGAGATGAGCCCTCCGGACTCTGAATGGTCCTTCGGGTTCGGGGTATCTCTTGGTGGATGCAAGTCCCTTCGGGTACCTGCAAGACAGATGCGTCCGTTAGTCTCGCCCCGGGAGTATTTCCCAGGACCAACTTCCGGCGTGAGAGTAAGTATATATTTTAGAGAGAGAAAGTGTATGAGTAAATAAAGTATGAGAGAGAGAGAGAGAGAGAGAGAGAGAGAGAGAGAGAGAGAGAGAGAGAGTTGTTTAACCTTGATGATTTCTTCTCTATTTATAGACTAATTTGGGCAAAGTACGAGATCAATTGGTACTTACTCCTTAGTGGTTACTTGTTCATGTTCTTTAAGCAAGTACTTATGTACTTGTTTGTACTTTGATTTACTTTAACTCTCTAGGTTACTGTCTGTCCGGAGCGTGTGTTGCTCCGAACGTATGAGGTCCTTCGGATATTGTCTTGCGTTGGTCTTATCATATCATCCCGTTCCGTTCGTCTCCCGGTTTGAGCCTTCCGATTCTATTCCGGAAGGTTTTTATGCCGATGTGTCTTCTCGAGCCCTCCGGTTTAATTCCGAAGGTACATACGTCAACATGTCCCCCCCAGTATCATAGTATTGGTTTTGCCAATGGTGTGATACTAAGAGTATTTGTTTGTTGTAGTTTTCCGGAGGGTATGGTGCTTTTTTGATGCGTTGGCATTGTGTACAAAGTGACAAAGGTAATTAATGTGTCTTTTTAAGGAGCGCCGTCATTTTTACTGGGCCCTTAAGATTAGGACACGTAAGGACGTGTTTGTATCCTTTGGCTGGAACTGTGACACGTATGCCCTACTTGTGAAGTACCATTTCGCGCCCATTCTTTTATCCTATAAATAGCTCACTTTTTCTCATTTTTACCACTGTAATTTCTCACACACTTCTCTGCCTCTCCGAGCGACATTTGTCCGAACGATTTTATCCGAACGTCTTATCCCCGTGCGTATTTTTGCCATTGCGTTTACAAGAGGTACGTGCTCATACCTACAATTTTTATTTGGCTATACCTTCCCTCCGTTCGTCTTTTACTATGTCGGAATCTTCTATGTCCGTGGATCCAGAAGATGTGGTCGGTACGGATAGCATGCCCGTTAAGCAGGACATCCAATGGCGGTTTTCCAAGACACGTCCGTCAGATGTAGTTTATCTGGCGGATGCTTTTGGAATACCGTCGGATCTTCATCCGAGGGTTCCTCCGGACGGTATGATAATGGATCGTCTTCCGGCAGACGCTATTGGTCTCTATGTTGAGTATTTCTTTGAGGGAGGTTTGAATATTCCTTTTTCTACTTTTCTTTTGGGGGTTATTCAGTATTTCAAGGTTCATATCTCCCAGTTAGTTCCCCTCGGCTTGCATCGTGTGACCCTTTTTGAGGTATATTGCCGAAGCATGCATATTCCTCCAATCACTCCTTTATTCCAGGTGTTTTACAAGTTGAGCAAGCAAGGTTGTTGGTTCTCATTTGAGAAACGGACAGGTAACAACAGGAAAGTTTGTTTTGGTGATTTTCCATCCAGTTTGAAGGGTTGGAAAGAAGAATTTTTTCTGATTGATAGACGTGCTATCCCATTTGCCATGCCCTGGAGGCATCATGATTCGGATGTATCGGACCCATTTCCGAAGGGTGATTTTAATCCGGTTCATGCAAATAAGTTGGCTGAATGTATTATCGAACCTTTCCAAGTTCCTCACGATTTTTTGTATATGTTGGGGATGTCCTCTTATTGGAAGCATCCTGGTTATCGTGCTGCTTTGAGAGATGAGGAGGGAAGGGGTATAGCCCTTCGTCTTGTTATGTTTATATTATTATTATGTCTATGTATGGCCTCTCGTTTACTTACCATTGGGTTTATTCGCATGCAGGTGTTACTATGGCAGAATACTTGAAGAAACCCTCCATCCGAAGGAACGTGAATGTTGTTAAGGGAGATAAACTTCGTGAAGGCCAGAATGTGGAGCTTCATCTGACTCAGCCTTTGGCTACCGATGCTCCGATTCCTGAGAAGACCGATGATCTCTTGAGGGTTGAGGTTCCTGATGACAGGGTCCTTGCCGCCAAAGACAAGAAAAAGGAACAGATGGCCCGGATGGGGTCCAAGAAGCCACCAGCTGGAGGTGTCAGCAAGCCCTCCGGATCGTCGAAGAGATCCGGGGATGATGTTTCTTCTCGCCTTCTGAAGAGGGCTCGCCCTTCTGATCATTCCCCCGTGATTGACCTAGATTCTTCAGAGGCTATTTCTAACCCTTCTCCTATTCGATCCATTCCGCCACTAAAACGTTCTTCTGTGGATGGAGAAGGAGGTAGTGGTCAGAGGACTGATGCTGGTGGTAAGTTTGATACCTTCTTTTATTATTGTTTCTTGTGTATATGTTCGTAGAAAACTGAGCATCTCTGTTTTTTTTTTTTTTTTTTTTTTTTTTTTTTTTTTTTTTTTTTTGTCAGGTAAATCGAAGGGTGCTGCATCTGGGAAAGGTAAAGAGACGGAGGGCGTTGAACCCGATGTAGATATTGAGGGGGATTCTTCCGATGAGGCGTTTATCCCCGGAGTGGTCGGTGAAAAGAAGGACCCGGATGAATACCTCTATTGTTTGTCGTGACATGATGATTCATTTGGCCACTCCCGGGGAGGAGAAGTATATAGACGCTCATGATGATGAGGAAGCTGTTAACCGTGCTTGGCTGTTGTTGGCTAAAAGCGCTACTGCCCAAGCGGATCTCTTGTACCGTTTTGAGAATACTGTGGAGGAACGTGGAAAAGCCGTTGTGGCACACAAAGATTGTGACCGTAAGGCTAAAGATGGTTTAAAGAAGTTTCAATCGGTCAAGGGTGAGTTGGAGAAGCTGAAAGCCGAGCATGCTAGGTGCGCTTTGGGTGAGACGGAGGAGTTACAGAGGTTAAGGTCTGAACATTCCAGCTGTTTATCCAAGGAGCAGGGTTTGTCCGGGAGGATTGCGGACCTAGAGAAAGAGAAGGAGGAATGGAGACATGTTTTTGGTGGCCAGGCCGAACAGATCAAGACCTTGGAAGCTGAGTTGGCCAAAACAAGGATGTTATTGAGTGATGAGGAAATGACCACTCAGGAGCTTCGGAAAGATCTTGAGGGATTGGCTGTTTCTTCCGGCAATGTAGAAATTGACTGCAACAAGGTGGTGAACGAGTTTCTTCTGGAATTTGTTCGTCGGTTCTTGGGTAGTCATGAATTCAAAGAAGCGTTGGCTAGGCCTTTTAATCTGTTCTATCAGGCAGGTCTTATAGACGGAGCTAACATGTGTTTGAAGCCGGAGGAAGCTGCTAAGGTGTTGGAGGAGGTAGAAGACCTGGATATGGAGGCTGAAGGGAAGTATCGAGCTTTGTATGATCAGACCCTTACTCAAGAGTATCCCTATGTGCAAAAGATCCGGAAGACCATTTATAGATCCTTCAATGAGCTGATTACCATGTTTCCGGATCCTGCTCCTTCTTCTTCTGATGCATTGGATGAAAATGCCTCAGGTTCTGCTGCGAATGCTGGAGAGAAACTTTCTCCTGAGAATCCGGAGCATCAGGAAGATGATACCTCTGCTCTTTCTTGAAGATGTTTGTCTTAAAGTTTGGGTGTCTCCATTTTGACCATGGGCTAAGGCACTTTGAACTTTATGTGAAGCTTTTAATTAACCTTCTTTTTTCGCTCGGTGTATGTTGGGGCCCGAATACCTCCATTTTGACTATGGATTCCGGTATTGCGGGTTCCCTGTGAAGCTTATTTAACCACTGTTCCATGTTGATGCTCTTTTGGGCAACGATGCATCACATCCGGAGGCTAGCAAATGTCCGGATATTGTAGATGTGTGTTTTTTTTTTTATATATATTTTTTGGCAAGATGGTCCAGATTTTTGCTTTGTAAGACCATGTAGGTCCTTTCTGGAACGTTTATTATGTAATGGCCTTCGTGCCCCTTTCGGATTATATGAATATATTTTCTTTCTCTTTTAATCGTGTTTATTTATCTCTTGTTATATCTTGACATCACTATTAGCTTCTTTTAATCGTGTTTACTTATTGCTAGGGGCGATTTGTGCCGAAAGGGATTTGGCCTTAAAAAGTTTTGGCTCTTGGCCGATATGAGCATTGTTGGTTGGAAGGCACTTAAAAAAAAAAAAAAAAAAAAAAAAAAAAAAAAAAAAAACTGGCTCTTAGCCGTTGGGGGCAATTTATGCCGGGACGCACCTGGCCTTAAAAATTTTTGGCTCTTAGCCACTAGGGGCAGCTTATGCCTGAAGGCGCTTGGTCTTAACAAATTTGTGGCTCTTAGCCGTTAGGGGCAACTTGTGCCGGAAGGCGCTTGGCCTCAACAAATTTTGGCCGTTAGGGGCAACTTGTGCCGGAAGGCGCTTGGCCTTAACAAATTTTGGCTCTTAGCCGTTAGGGGCAACTTGTGCCGGAAGGTACTTGGCCTTAACAAATTTTGGCTCTTAGCCGTTAGGGGCAACTTATGCCGGCAGACACTTGGCCTTAGGAAGCTTTCGGCTCTTGGCTGCTAGGGGCAACTTGTGCCGGAAGGCACTTGGCCTTAGGAAGCTTTCGGCTCTTGGCTGCTAGGGGCAACTTGTGCCGGAAGGCGCTTAGCCTTAACAAATTTTGATGCATTTGAATAATAATATCACTTGAATGATTGCTGGTGCGTTTTATTAGAAGAAAGGAAGTGGCTTGTGAGCCTTACAATGAGTTTTTCGGATATTTCCGATTACATAAAACATTTCTTTAAGTTCACGGCGTGCCATGTCCTAGGTACTTCTACGTCTTCCATGGTTTGAAGTTTGTAGGTGCCGTGCTGATAAGCTTCTATTATCCGATATGGGCCTTCCCAATTTGGTCCTAATTTCCCTTGATCCTCTATTCTGCTAGCTTCGTTTCTCCGGTACACAAATTCTCCGACTTTGAATGTTTCAGGTCGCACCCTTCGGTTGTAATACTGTTCTACCTTCTTCTTGTACTTTGCTTCCCTTATTGCTGCCATTTCTCTCCGTTCTTCCAATAAATTTAAGTTGAGGTTGATTTCATCGTCATTGTTTTCCATATTAGTCACATGGTTCGGAAGGTGGGCATGCCGATCTCAGCCGAAATAACGGCCTCGCTTCCGTAGGTTAGGCTGAAAGGCGTTTCTCCGTTACTGGTTTTCAGAGTGGTGCGGAAGGCCCAAAGTATGTTAGGTAGTTCATCGACCCATCCGGCTCTTTCTCGTCCTAGCCGTGACTTGAATCCCTTCATCAAACTTCTGTTGGCTCTTTCAACCAACCCGTTGGCTTGAGGATGTGCAACGGCCGTGTTAATCTGAGTGATGTTTAGTCTTTCACACCAGCTCTTGAAGGGGTCTCCTATGAAGTTGCTTCCGTTATCCGTAACAATTATCTTGGGTAGTCCGAATCGACACACAATGTTATCCCATACAAATTTTTTGACTTCCTTTCCGGTGGTTTTGGCCAGCAGCTTTGCCTCCATCCACTTGGTGAAGTAGTCTATTGCAACAATTACATACTTGACTTTCCCTGGAGCTTCGGGCAGAGGTCCTAAAATGTCCATTGCCCATTGATAGAAGGGCCAAGGTGCCATGACGGAGGTCAATGTTGTTTTTGGCAACTTGGGAACCGGAGCGTGTATTTGGCATGAATCACACTTCTGAATTAATTCCCTGGTGTCACGATGCATGGTTGGCCAATAGTAACCTTGCCGCATGAGCATGGCCACTATGGATCGTGGTCCGGAGTGCATTCCGCATGCCCCTTCGTGTAATTCTCTGATGATATAATTGGCTTGGAGAGGTCCCACGCATCGTAACATTGGGCCTAAGTATGATTTTCGGAAAAGTACATCGTCCAGTAGGGTGTAATGGCTTATCTTCATTTGGAGGGCTCTTGCCTCGTTCTGATCTTCCGGCCAGATCCCCTCTTTTAAGCATCGGAGGATTGGTGACATCCAGTTCTCCTCCTCCTCTTCTACTATTGCATTGATTGATTCTTCTTCAGTAGATGGCTTTTCCAATACTTCGACCAGGATTTCTTTCGTTAGATGATCGAATGCTACAGATGCAAGTTTACTTAGTATGTCAGCCTTTTAGTTCTAGGTTCTGGGTTCCTGGTATGTTTTTTATTTTGAAACATTCGAAACAAGCGATGTGCTCTTTGGCTTTGGAAAGGTATTTCGTCATACTCTCCGTGTATGCCGTAAAATCTCCATTAATCTGGCTTGCCACTAAATTTGAGTCTACCCGTACGTCCAATGCTTTTATGCACATACTTCTTGCAATTCTCAACCCAACTAGTAATGCTTCGTATTCTGAACCATTATTAGTAGCATCAAAATTTAGCCGGAGGGCATAGGTATATTCTTCTTTGTCCGGACTAATCAAGACTAATCCAGCTCCGGCACCTTTTTTGCTGGATGCCCCGTCAGTGTATAGTATCCATTCTTCAGTTTGAGAGATCTCATGTATCTCCTTGCCCCTTCTTTTTAAACCTTCTTTTGGAACTCCGATAGGGATTTCGTTGATGAAATCCGCTAGGACCTGCCCTTTGATTGCGTTCCTTGGTACGTAGGTGATGTTATAAGCTCCAAGTTCTACGGTGTATTTGGCGAGACGTCCGGATGCTTCTGCTTTGCTTAAGACTTGTTTGATAGGTTGGTCTGTTATGACCTTGACGGGGTGAGCTTCGAAGTACCGTCTCAATCTTCTGGACAAATGCAGTAGGGCTAGGGCCAATTTTTCCACCGGAGCGTATCTCTTTTCGGCTTCGTGCAACATTCTACTCACGTAATGTACCGGAATTTGTCGTCCTTCTCTTTCTACTAACATAACCCCACTAATGGCCTCTTCGGCTGCCGATAGGTATAAATACATATCTTCTTTCGGTTTTGGCGTGGTGAGGCAAGGAAGTTCTAAAATTATTTTCTTCATTTTCTGAAAAGCTTCTTCAGCAGCTTTCGTCCATTGATATTGGTCTTTGTTATCTTTGGTGATGTTTTTAAGGGTTTCAAAGAAAGGTAATGACCTTTCGGCTGATTTGGACAAGAAGCGATTTAGTGTTGCGAGCTTGCCGCTTAGGCTCTGCATTTCCTTGAGAGATTTGGGTGACTGCATGTCGGAATTGCTCTTGTCTTTTTAGGGTTTGCTCTGATTCCTTCCGAGGATATTAGGTATCCGAGGAACTTTCCTTCCTCTACTCCGAAGGAGCATTTTTTGGGGTTTAGTTTCATATTTATCTTACGGAGATTGTCAAACGTTTCGGCGATGTCAGCCAGTAACTCCTTTTCGGTTTGGCTTTTAATCACCATATCATCCACATATGCTTCCAAATTTCATCCGATTTGTGATCGAAAGACCGTATCTACTAGCTTCTGGTAAGTTGCTCCGGCGTTCTTTAATCCGAACGGCATCTTAGAATAGCAATACGTTCCATGGTCGGTGTAGAAGGCGGTTTTCTCTTCATCTTCTTTTGCCATTTGAACTTGATGATATCCCTTATAAGCGTCAAGGAAGAACTTGTAACGGAATCCTGTTACTGATTCAATCGTCCAATCTATCTCTGGCAATGGGTGATAGTCCTTTCGACAAGAGGAATTGAGGTTCTTGAAATCGATGCACATTCTCCAACTACCGTCCGGCTTTTTTACCAATACTGGATTTGATATCCATGTTGGATATCATACGGGTCTGATGATTCCGGCCTTCAACCATTCTTCCACATCCTTGTTTATGGCCTGGTTCTTTTCTTCTGAGAAGAACCTTTTCTTTTGCGCTACGGGTTTGTCCTGAACGTTTGCATTGAGCTTATGTTCTGCGATCCATCGGGGAATACCCTTCATGTCAGATGGTTCCCATGCAAAAATGTCCCGACTGCTTTTGAGTAAAGTGATTAGGTTTCTTCGTCATTCACTTGAAAAAATTTTCCCAATTGTTACTAGTTGCTCCGGATATGCCGGATGGACTAAAACCTCTTCAGTTCCGGTATCCTCATTAACGACTGTCGTTTCTGATGGGGGTTTTGCATCGGCTTCCTTTTCTGACATAAACTTCTCCTCTAACCTTCTACATTCCGAAATGATGACGGAACAGGTAACTAAGGTAGCAATTCCCCTTGGGGTTGGGAACTTCATCATGGAATGTATCGTCGAAGGGATGGCTCTTAATTGCTTGATTCCGGTGCGTCCCAATATTATGTTGTAAGGAGAGGGAGATCTTACTACTACAAATTTCATAATTGTTCGCCGATACAGTCCTTTCCTTCCGAAGCATACTTCCAGCTCGATTTTTCCTAATGGGCTAATCGCTTCCCCGGCAAAACCTACCAGGGGTGTGTTTGTCTTAGTGAGTCTTGACCGGATGGTAGAGTCTAAGTTTAAGAAGCAGTGTTCATACATGACTTCCACCGAAGCACCTTGGTCAACATATACCCTTCGTACTGTATATCCTTCCACTTCCGCCTCGATTTTGAGGGGTTCGTCTGAGGCATCTCCGGGCAAAATCGGGGGAAAGCTGATGGGAGCATTCATCCATTCTTCTTCCTGATCCATGCTTTTGCGTTTTAGTATTTTCTCATGGTACCAGACCATATTTATGACTCTACCTGGGTTGGTTTGGTGATTGCCCCTTTGAGGTGCCTGATTCCTTTGTCGGACATCCCTAATCAGATGGTCTAGCTTTCCCGTTTCTAAGGCTTTTTTGAGTTGTTCTTTTAGGTTATGGCAGTCGTTTGTGAGATGTCCCTTTTCTCCGTGATAATCACAATACTTGTCCATGTTTTCCCTTGACGGTCTTCCTTTCAGCGGAGGAGGCGCCGGTAGTCGGAGGTGATGTTCGGTAGCCAGAATTTCTTTAGGAGCCTTGGTAAGTATGTTCAGATCTAGGGGCCTTGATTGGCCTGAAACAGTCAGATAATTATTGGTCAACCACTTGTGAATGGTCAACTATAATAGTCAAACAGCTTAGGTCAATGCTTCCGTGGAATACAGTGTTTTCCCCGGGTCGTAATGTCCCAACGAGGTGTGCGATGGTTTATTAAAAACGAATCTGTGATCGAGTGAATATGAACAGGAAAGGATATAAGTGTGAGTGAGTGATTACACTAGGGTTTTATAAAACAAAATAACTTAGATAAACTATTTTAACGATTACGTAAAACCTAGATATTTAAAAACGTTTAATAACTAAAAATGCATACGTTTAATTCAAATCTACGTAAACGTACGAGACAAAAACGATTATAACTAAAGTAGTAATTTGCATACCTTAGGGGCTTAAATGCAAATTAAATAAACTTAAAATATTTATTTAATAATTACTAACTATTTAATTAATTATTATTTATTTAATAACTATTGTTAATTATCTAATAATTCACTAATAATTAAAGAAATGTAAAATAAGTCTAGAAATATAAAATTAAAATTTCTAAAAGTCTAAAATATTATAAAACTTATTTTAAAAATAAAATTATATTTTTAAGACTATTCATCTATTTATTATTAATTATTAACTATTTAATTATTAATTAACTATTTATATGATTTAAATTATTATAAATACTAAAAAGTCTTAGATAATTAAGAAGATTTTTATAAATCTAATTAACCATCACAGGAATCCTAAAAAATTATACAAACTTTATTTTATGTATTTTTAAACTAGTTTACTAATTATTATTCTATTTATTAATTAATTATCAATTAAACTATTTAAATTATAAAAACTAGTAAATGAACAGTAAAAATTCTAGAAAAATTAATAAAATTATATTATGACTTATAAAATCTAGGAAAAATATAAAATCTAGGTGTTGCTTTATAAAAACTAATTATGCTATTTAAAACTTAATTATTGATTAATTACTAATAAAACTATTATTAATTCTAGTAAATACTAAATGATAATATAAAAATCCGAGAAAATTATTAAAAATACTTTAACATAAAAGGTAATTAATAAAAATATAAAAAGGTAGGTTACTTAATAAAAATATAAAAATGAAAATTAAAATTAAATTATATTAAATAGAAACTATCACTTATTTTTATATTGGTTTTTCTTGAATTTTCTTTTACAAATCTATTTTATATCTAAAAATAACTAACTTTTGTAAAAACAATATTTTTATAACTTAATAATAAGCTAATTATAAGCTACTAACCAAAACAGTTGACTTAGTTTGACCAACTAAGCAAATAAGCTCAACTGAGCTTGTGTGGGACCCACAATGGCTGAATCTAGTTCCAATAAGTTGTTTGAACTAGTGTAAGCAAGAAAAAGCACATGTGGTACACTGAATATGCCAATAAGCCACAATAAGCACTTGCTTATTGTGGACTGAGACAGAAAATGGGACAAAGATCAAAGCTGATTTCAGGTGGGGTCCACTGGGTACTAGGTCAAACTAAGGGTCAACTGATGAGGCGAAAAATGATCCGTTTTTAGGGGGTCATTTAAGCCCGAATCCGAATTTATTTGATCAAATATTGCCCTAAATCGTTCCTTTTGTGATTTTAGGTGTTTGGAGAGTGAATTCTGGAAAAGAGGCTATTTTGGACGTTTTTGGAGCATAAAGTGAAGAAAACGACAAAGTACCAAAAAATCCAAGCTGGAAATACAAGGTGACGGCGTCAAGGGTTTTCTCTTGACGGCGTCAGACATGAAGATTAATTTACCGTAGCTGGTGACGGCGTCAGATGGAGTGATGACGGCGTCAAAGTGGCCAAGATTAATTTACCGAAGGTGGTGACGGCGTCACATAGGCCGTCACGATTGGATCTAGGGCGTCCGAGGAAGTGTATGGCGGCGAGTTGACGGCGTCAGATTTAACTCTTGACGCCGTCAGGACGATTTTCCTATATATAGTTTTCTAGTTTTTTCATAAAAGGAGAGAAGTTTTGGTGAAACCCTAAAGACGATTTTGGTGCCTCTTTTACAGGTTTTTCAAGGGTTCCAAACCCTTGAGACCTTGCATTGTAATTGAGATAAGTATACTCTTAATTCAATCAATATGTCTATGTGTTGGTTGTTTATCTTTTGTTCTTATCTTAATTCGACTATGCTAGGCTAGATTTCCTTTGTGTTTGCTTAGATCTAATGAAACCTAGAGGTTGATTATGTGTTGATTACTTGTCTATTCTTGTTCTTGGATGAATGATATTATATGTTAGGCTTAAGAAAACTGGCAGATCTCCAAATGGTAACATGCTTGAACGTCTTAAGAAACATGAACCGAGGCGTACTAGGTCTTTATTGGTTGTATTTAATGCATGAGCCACTGTTTACAATCCCTATAGTTGTGCTGGGTCATGGTGTAGGAGGAGATAAGAGCTCATAGAGTTGGGGAGTTATGTATGCCACTCTACGAATGGTATTAAGGAATACAACCCGTCATTCATACAAGTGTAACAAGTAATTAACATGTAAAAGATATCTAGGGAGTAATGAAGTCTAAGTAAACACAATTTCTCCATATACTGCTCACAACCTTAGTTTAATATTAGTTTAATTTTATTTTCATTAGTTTAATTAGTTACAAAGTAGTTTTTGGGTTAGTTGAATAACAACTAATTCCGCCCACTCTTCTAAAAACCCGAGATTTTAATTGCTTTCATAAAATATAAAAACACAAAAATAATCATCTTTCATCTCTAGAACTTTTAATTAGGTTTTCTAATCCTAGCGACACTATTCCTAAGCTGAACGATCAATCCCCCGGTACTTGTCACTATACTATACTACAACGATCAGGTACACTGCCTGGTGGGGGTTGTAAGCCTCGCAAGATCCCTCGAGAGGTAAAGCAAGGTGCGATTCCCACGCATCAAGTTTTTGGCGCCGTTGCCGGGGAATAGTTATTGTCTAGGTTAGGATTTCTTTTTATTAGGTCTACTTGCTAGATTCCTTTCTAGTAAGATTTTTTTATTTTTATTTTTAGGTCTTCTTTAGTCTATCTTGTTTCTTCGTGCTTTTGTTCGTAACTCTTTACCATCCGACATCATGGAAGGTGGTAACATCTTTGAACCCATCATCCCACCACAACAAAACCCACCATTAGAACCCCTTAGGCCCCGAACCTTAGGAGAGTATTCCCGACCTAGCCACCAAGGCTACCGAAACACCATTGAGCTCACCGGAGCCAATGTGACCCCCTTGTGATCCGACACCATCCGGTTGGTGCAAAGCGGATGTGCATTCCATGGACTTCGTTCCGAAGATCCAAACCAACACCTTAAGGACTTCCTCAAAATCGTAGATTCCATAGACCTAGGTGTTGAAACTAGAGAGACTACCCGTTTACGCCTATTCCAATTCTCTCTACGGGATCAAGCTAGTCAATGGCTTGAGCGTTTACCCGCGGGATCCATCACCACATGGGATGATCTCACCACTCGTTTCCTTGCTCAATTTTTCCCACCGGGGAGAACTACTAAACTTAGGAATGACATCTTGATGTTTCAACAACGTCAAAATGAATCTCTTTATGAAGCATGGACTCGTTTCAAGGACTTACTCCAAAAAGTCCCTCATCATGGCATAGATTTGTGGCTCCAAGTCCAAATTTTTTATGACCATATCGATATCCCCACGAGGCGAACCATTGACCAATCGGCCGGTGGTAAGCTACGTGATCTTAGTGCGGAACAATCATGGGAACTCATAGAAGATCTTGCTCTCTATGACAACGAAAGTTGGAATGATCCCCGTGATTTGAACAAAACGGTCAAGGCAATATCTTTGCCTTCGAATAATTCAAGCACTCCCGACCGTAGGATCATGGAACTTGAGGACCAAGTCAAGTTTCTCATGAAATCTTACGAAGCTCCGAAGCATTCAAGCCAAGTGAACAAAATCACTTCTTCATGCGAATTATGTAGTGGTCCCCATGACACTCGTGATTGTGTGGAACTCCCCGGAACAGCTTTTGCGGACTACGCATCCACGCGTACCGACGAAGCGGGAGATAAGTGGTACACTTTCAAGCCCGAGCCGAACGCATACGGTGATTCATATAACCCCTCATGGAAAAATCACCCAAACCTTAGGTGGAAACAAAATCAACCCAATTCATCCAACCCACCTAATCGTTACCAATCAAACGGTCCACCATCCAACCGTACCTTCAACAACAATCCTTCTAACAACTATGGTAGTACCAACAATCTTGAAGGATTGATGTCGAAATTTATGGCATCTCAAGAAGCTCGCATAGCTAGGTTTGAAACCGAATTCAACCAACAACAAACGGAGATGACCAACAAGATCGACAACTTGTTGAAAGCCCTCAACAACCAAACATTAGCCACACCTAGGAAGGACACTAGGGACACCAATAGTGGAATCCAAGCTAAGGACCCCTCATCATCCAAACATGTCCACTTTGTCAATGTTGTCACCATTAAGCCGATAGATAGGGAGATAGAGGAGAGTGACAAAGATGAAGTTAGAGTAGAAGCCAATAGTGAGGATGAGAGTAGGGAAGTTGAGGTTAATAAGGATGAGGAATTAGAGGAGGTAGAACCTATAGAGGAATATTTTGATAAGTTGCCAACCAAGGAAGAACGGGAATACCATAAGTATTTATTCGATAGTCCCGAGACAACATATATCTTTGGCGATCCCCTGATCAAAATGGGAGACCCCTCTAACATTAACATCCCATGCAATATCGGGCACATGCATGTACGGAAAGCTTACATAGACCCTAGATCCCCCGTGAACATCATGTCTAGGACTTATTACAATTGGGTGATGAAGAAGCAACTCAATTTTAGGATAATGCCCGGTAAAAGTTGGATAAGTAATTTTGCAGGAAGAGTTAAGGGAGTACATGTGATTATAGGGAATCTC
>JARVZY010006232.1:2500-12500 GCA_030686995.1 Artemisia argyi
AATTATCGAATTTAACTAACCCTTTCTTTTTCTTTTCTAGGGAAGATATTAATCGCAGAGACAATGGAATTTCCAGAATAATTGAAGAAACCTCTGACATTACTTGCGAATAAAAATTATTGTTGTGCCCCAATTGTTTAGAATCATTAACAGAAAGAATAAAATGATTCTGTTGATACATTCGAATGATTAAACGTTTCACAATTAGTAAGCTGAATTTATTGTCATAACCTACATTTTCCAACAAAATAGATCTATTTAAACCATGATCATGAGCAAGTACATAAATATACTCCTGAAAGATAAGTGGATATAAGAAAGAGTGTTGTTGAGATCTATCTAGCCCTAAATAGCTTTGGAATTTCTCCATTTGAAATTCTATTTAAATGAAAGGTAGAGGATTTTTGGGATTATAAATGATACATAGTGCGATACAGTCAAAACAAGGTATTATAGTACAAACCAAATAGATACCTCGGATACAGATAAACTTATCAACGGATTCTCTATCCTCTCTTTTTCCATTTAAATTTAAGTATTTATGTTCGTTTTCATTATAGGATAACAAGATGATTAGAAATCCTTTACTTTTTTCAACCTAATCGCTCTTTTGATTTTGGAAATTTTTTATCAATATACTGTTTCTTATACACATACGTTTCCATTATGAAATGGAGAATGATAATATTTAGGATTCATTAAAAAATCAGGAATACATTCCTGGGAGAAAGCCTTCCCGTATTGGGCACTAATATTTTTTTAACGTCTAATTAGATCGGGTAATCGTTCAAATTAAGAACGGAAGCTCGTTGCTTTTTCTTTCCCTAAAAAAAAATGAAATGAATTGAAGCTTTGGGGCCCTATCCATTTATTAATTCGACCCAACTTGAAATTGACTTTAGTTTCCTACCTTTCAATAAATTAAAGAAGGCTTTGTACCGAGCCGGAAAGAATAAAATATTCTCAAAACTCTTAATTGATACGACATGCTATTTTTTCCATTCATTCCCTTTCAGGATCAGTCGTGGTCTTCCAAACTTTACCGATGGTATGGACGAATCCCTCGCTTCATCTAAATGTGTAAAAGATCCTAGCCGCACTTAAAAGCCGAGTACTCTACCGTTGAGTTAGCAACCCAAATAGAAAAAGGGGTATGTAGATACAATCAGAATAAAAAAAAATTATTAAATCAAAGCATTAATCTACGAAATAAAAAATAGAAAAAAATTTCTAATCTATTTGGAACATAAAAATGACTAAATTAGATGAAAAAAAATTCCCGATCAAAATAAATAAAGAAATGTAAAAAATGCTAGACCATCCCCTATTTCTATGTTATACACTTTTTCAATCAAAAATCCGGGTATCAAATCCAACGAACCCATCATTTGAATCAACAGGTAAAAAAGAAAACCTATGGGACGGAAATAAATAGAACTGCTTATCACGATGAATTATATTTGTTCGATACAATGTTGTCAATATAAACGTTAAGAAAGGAATACGATGGAAAAAAAAAACAAGAACTTAAATTGAAAGAATAGTAAAAAAGGGACTTGTGTTGGATTGGCACTGCATATACATATATACTAAAAATTTTAGTTTAGATGGAGAATAAACAAAGAAGAAGTAGAAAAAGTATTTATGCAATCAAGAGTGTATTGAATCCATATAGAATAAAGAACTTCGATTCCTTGTTTCTTACTTGATATTAGAGGTCGAATGAAAACCATCCAATTGCAGGTAATGCCAAAATAGTTCTATTTTGTGAGGATGAATCAAATAAGGGTTTCCTTAGAAAAGGATTCTATCAAAAAAGATTCTATCAAAAAGGATTCTATAAAAACAATGATAACTAGATACGAATAGAAGAAGAAAAGAAGGAAATAAAAAAACATAGTATAGAAAAGATATCCAAAATGATATAGAAATCATTATCCTACCCTTATTTTTTATTTCCTTAATTTAATTGAATTTCATTTGATTAGGGCAAAACCTCTGCCTTTTTTAAAATATCCTGAACAGTTCCTGTAGGTTGAGCACCTTTTTCAAGGAAATAGAGAATAGCGGGAACGTTTAAATAAGTTTGATTCTTGATCGGATCATAAAAACCCACTTTCTGAAGATCTCTTCCTTCTCTTCGGGATCGAACATCAATTGCAACGATTCGATAGACGGCTCATCGGGATAGATGTAGATGAAAAAGAACCCCCCCCCCCTAGAACCGTATAGGAAGTTTTCTCCTCGTACGGCTCGAGAAAAAATGATGTTTTGTCTATGGATAAAATTAGAATTAGAATAAATAGAAAATCTGTAAAATGAATTATTCTATAATATAATTTCAAATTTCAATTTAACTCATAGTCATTTTTATTTAGCTGCGTTGCTGAAAAAAAATCATTTGTACTCATAACTCAAGTTCAATAATATAATAATAATAATTCTCAAATATATTAAAGATTTTTAAGATATTTTTTTATTGAGTGGTCTTTAACCCACCGTTTTTGTCTCGTTTAAAATTTATTTGGATTCTTTATTCGGATCCGTGAGACAATTGAAGTGGTGTTTCCTTGTTCTGGGATCCTTTATTTTTGTTTTAAATCATTGGGTTTAGACATTACTTCGGTGCTTCTTA
Organism: Artemisia argyi; assembly: GCA_030686995.1. Taxonomy (NCBI): domain Eukaryota; kingdom Viridiplantae; phylum Streptophyta; class Magnoliopsida; order Asterales; family Asteraceae; genus Artemisia; species Artemisia argyi. The sequence goes on from JARVZY010006232.1 coordinate 5,136, forward strand.
ATCCTTTCAAAATGGTAGCAACATACCCCTTTTGGGATTTCTTTCTATCAAAGAATCATACCGAGGTTGATTCATGCGCGATACACTGTCGATCGAAAAAGTTTTAGCCGTTCCAACAATTTTGAAAATTTGTTGGAATGGAATCCTTTCGATTTCTATATCGAAGATATACTTACGAAGTTGTTCCAATTTATTAATTGGCATTAACCCTAGATCGTTGCCCCTGAGAAATTAATAAATACTTTCTACTCGAGCTCCATCATGAACTATTTACATTAGAACCCAATAAAAAAAGAAGGGTTCTAGTAGAATAGAACAAACGACGTCGAGCCAAGAGCACCTTCATTCCTATATAAAATGGTGGATGTAACAATAAGAATCCACACCGGATCATGTCCTTCAAGTCGCACGTTGCTTTCTACCACATCGTTTTAAACGAAGTTTTACCATAACATTCCTCTAATTTGGAACCAGTATGGAATTGATTCAATTATGGAATCATGAATAGTCATTGGTTCAGTCGGTACAGAGACATAGTTATTTATATTTAATAGAGAATATCTACACAGATAATAAAGATTTTTCTGAATAAATTTTAGCAAAATGCCGTCTTTTTTTGTCTGAATATAACATTTTTCTATAAATCTCTATCTCAAAAAAATATCTAACAGAAATATTAAGAAATCCAAATATAGAAATAACATAACTAACAGAAATCGCACAAATAAAATAAATAAATAAATAAATTCTATTTGACTCTGCCTCTTCAAGTGACTCAATAAGATAGACTGACCATTTTCAACTTCCCAACCTAGAAGGAATCATTACAAATCTTGATAGTTGAAAAAGTTTTCTACTTCTACATCATTCTTTGAGTCAAGTTTTACTCCTTTTTATTATCATAAAAAAGCAAGATCTCTCTTTCTTTTCAAATGGAATTGTCAATGATGCAAAGCAAATAAGCTAAATAGATCGAACAATAAAAAGAAATATCATTGTTAAATATTTAAATTTTCATATTTTAGGGATGCAATTTAGTTTTCACAAAAATGGAAACACTATTGTCACTGAAATAGGATAACCATACATACCTATAGGCTAAGCACTTCCTCGTTTTATATGTATTTTCATATTTTTTTAACCTGAGGTTAAGTAATCTTTTTCCAACTGTGATCTATGCCCCATTTTCTATGGGTCACAAAAGGGTTCAGTTACTTTTGCATGTCATTTGAACTCGATTTAGTTTGGTTTGTGAAAAAGTCAGATATGATTCCGCGAAGAATAAAAAAAGTCTATCCAAACCTTGAAACAGAACCTTGTTGAACAAAAAAGAAGTATTAGAATACAATGGATATGCTCTGGGACGGAAGGATTCGAACCTCCGAATAGCGGGACCAAAACCCGTTGCCTTACCGCTTGGCTACGCCCCATTTCTATTTTTATTGGATACTTATACTATTAAAGAATAATATTGGTATTAAGTGTTCGTCAATTCCAGTCCAACTATAGAAAATCTTTATTCTTTATAGAATCTATTATAGATTCGTGCTAGGATTTTGGCATGTGTATCTCTAGAATTAATTCAATGGAATTTATTGATCATTACATATAATTCAATTAAGATATTGTATGAAAGTATGATTTCTTCTATTCTCCTTTGAGAATCGGAGGATTTTTGATTGAGCGGAAAAAGAAGGATTTTTTGTCTACCTTACTTTACTTCATTTTTCCTTATATCAATAACTCAATCAAAATGCAATTATCTCGACGAAAAAAATGTCTGTTATGCTTAATATCTTTAGTTTGATCTGTCTTAATTCTGCCCTTTATCCGAGTAGTCTTTTCTTGGCCAAATTGCCCGAAGCCTATGCTTTTTTGAATCCAATCGTAGATGTTATGCCAGTCATACCCCTGTTCTTTTTTCTTTTAGCCTTTGTTTGGCAAGCTGCTGTAAGTTTTCGATAAGATCTTTAATACTATCCTAGAAAATTCATATTTATTCGAGAAAAATTATAACAATTGATAAGATCAAATAAGTCTGACAGTATGAACCTTCGATTCAAACATTGAAATTCTCGGATAGCCACGAGACGCCCTATTTCCTGATTTTAATCCTTTTTACGGCGAAATACCTTATTAGCTTCGGGTCCCTTACAATATCTAATTTGGGTATGAAAGTGATTTGTGGTAATCAAAGACTCTGATTACAAATTTCAACTTCATTTGAATTTCTGAACATTCTTTTCTATTTCTAGAATTCTTTTCTTGGTGTCAAAATAGGATATGTGATATAAAAATGGAGGATCTATTGTCTTTTCTCGTTTTTCTTTTTCAAAAAATGATCTTGGAGGTTGTGTAATGCTTACTCTCAAACTTTTCGTTTATACAGTAGTAATATTCTTTGTTTCTCTCTTCATCTTTGGATTCCTATCCAATGATCCAGGACGTAATCCTGGACGTGAAGAATAATTTTTTTGTTTTTATTGCTTGATTTTATAATTTTCTTAAGATTTTTTTTAGCTATTCCACACATTTAACAAGGAAAAAATAAAAAGGGGTTTGCAAAATTTGAAAGAAAAAATGGAAACTCATCAACGGAAACGGAAAGAGAGGGATTCGAACCCTCGGTACGAATAACTCGTACAACGGATTAGCAATCCGCCGCTTTCGTCCACTCAGCCATCTCTCCCAATTGAAAAAGATAATTACTATGTTACATTACACATCAAGTAAGGATTAAAGAAAGTATTTCTTTCACATTCTTTATCGTTATTATATAATTAGCAATTCAATTTAGATGCTCGAAAGATCCAAATAGAAAGATAAATAAAGAACACCTTCTTTCTTTTATTTTGTTCGAAGTGCCTTTTGGGCCTGGCCCGGTCAATACCCAGCCAGGCCTTTTTTTGTTCCAACGAATTCCCTTTATTTATAGGCAACATACTATAATATAAATAGCCAATTTGGTATCTGTATAAGAATATCCGTTCTGGGGTTTACATATACCTATAATTTTTGTTATAATGGAAATTGAGAAGGATTTTTGATTAAAAAAATAAATTAAGTATGTATCAAAAAATTTTTGCTTATTCTTATGTCATTAGGCAAACCAAAATTGATATTCAAATCCAAGAATAATTCACGAATTGTCAGTCAATAAATAGTTAATGGTTCCCATAAATTTAGGCTTTTTGAGTGAAAATATACATTTGATTTTTCAATATAAAAGTGAGTGGAAGTTTGTGTGTTTTGAGATACTATACAATCAATCGAAGGGGCAGATCAAATACAATCAAAAGGGGAAAAACGGTTTCTTTTCTAATTTTTTCTAAATTTAGAAAAAAGGATTAAAAAGGGATGCAAGTACAATAAACTCAAGTTTACTAATACAACTCAAAAAGGGAAATTTTTATCCTATTGTGTATCGTTTTGGCGGCATGGCCGAGTGGTAAGGCGGGGGACTGCAAATCCTTTTTCCCCAGTTCAAATCCGGGTGCCGCCTCATCAACAAACGAATCGAAATCTCTTGTTCTGTTCCGCTATTTTTTTATGTTCTGGGGATTTTGTAAAAGATTGGAAATCTTTGAATCTAAAATTCAAAGAAAGATTATAATGGTCGAAGCAAGACTTCCAGATTCTCTTCTACTGCTAATGTAATGTCTATTGATTGGGTCTTGAATTACATTGGATAACCGGCCGAGAATTCCACTACTAGTTGGGAAAGTACTTTCTATACTGTAATCTACATATATAGACTCGCGAGAATCTCTGAGTGTTCAGGCATTCAATCACTATTAGATTGAGATTGGATAGATAATTTACCTTTTATAGAAAATAAAAAAAAAAGCCCAAAACAATTTTTACCCCTCGTCAAGAGTATAATATACTATATCCCAACTCCTTCAGAGAGACAATCGGGAAAGGGTACGGATTATAAATCATATAGGAATTTTTAAAATCCATTTATTTGATTGATTCATCAATAGTGTTCGCCCAGAATCCCTTTTTGACTCTGGACCATTCATTCTACTATTATTAGTGAGCAATAATGGAATAATTCTATCATAGAGATAAGGGACATAATTCACATGGATATAGTAAGTCTCGCTTGGGCTGCTTTAATGGTAGTCTTTACTTTTTCCCTTTCACTCGTAGTATGGGGAAGAAGTGGACTTTAGAAGCACTCCTAATTTAGTTGAGAAATGAAAAGGTATCAATTGTTTTATAGATCGTTCTGCAACGCATTCTTTATTTAAATTGAAATAATTTTCAAATAAAAATATCTTCATTTCGAAATTCCATTAGATTCTAGTGGAGAAATGTATTCTATAACAGTAAAACAATTATTTCAGATTCATTGGAAGTTTTCAGATTCATTGGAATATAAATATATATATATATATAAATGTATGAAAGAAAAGATTGGGTCCTACGTCAATTCCAAATATGGATTAATAACTACATATATTGAATTGAAGATTGAAGATAGAAGCTAATATAGCATACCCTTTTTATTAGAAAGTCAAGTACAACTTTATACACTACTATAACACTAATAGAGAGTATGGTAAGTAATAAAGCAATTTCTTACTTACCATACTCTCGGATCTCATAGAATATCGCCGATTATAGCCCCTTGATTTCAGCAAAAATAGAATACTTTTCTTTTGATTTCTTCAAAGAATTCAGAAGTCGAGTTTCATTTAAAGTAATTAATTAATTATTTTGACTTACTGTTTTTACGTAAATTATAAGTAGAAAAGCAGTAGGAACTAAAATGAACAGTGCAGTAGCAATAAATGCAAGAATATTTACTTCCATAATCTCATCGTTTTTTTTTATTTCACAATACAATAACTCGGGATTTAATCCCATAGAGATGATAAATCTTTCACCTGTCAATTCAATGAATGCATTACCTATCGATGATATTGAATCGGATCAATATCATGAATAACAATATCTGAGCTATTAAATTAATTAGTCGTGGAGAATTAATAGTATATAACATATGAAGATCTTTTATCCATACCGAATCCAAGATAGGATTCCCGGACCAATCAAAAATTCCTTTATTTATCCTTCTTTTCTGTTCTTTCTTTTCTATAACCTACCTTAGGTCTTCCTTCTAGAACCATCAAATGAAGTATAATCTAACCCGTCCGTTTCCATTAACTACAAAACCCCACCAACAAACAATACAAGCGAAGTGGAAAAAGACAGGAATTAGGTTTTAAATTTTAGTGATCCTCTTTTCTTTGGAAGACAAAACAAAGAAGTATGAGAAAGACGAGTCGCGGCCGAAAAGATGAAATATTCTGTCAACTTCACTATTTTAGTTATTTTCATTTTATTTTAGGGTGTGTTCTTTCTTCGAGAGAATCCTGAAAAAAAAAAAATAGAGGGAAACCCCTTCGGAATTCAATTATTCTCTCTGTCCCTTCATTTCACAGAAAATGGAGAGGCGAATTGATGTACTTATTGGATCCGTCGGGACTGACGGGGCTCGAACCCGTAACATCCGCCTTGACAGGGCGGTGCTCTAGCCTATTGAACTACAATCCCAGGGAAATAAGAAGAGATCTAGCAGAAAATTTAGATTCTTTTTTTTATTCTCTTGTCTTGTATCAGGTATTTCTTAAGAACAAGAGGGTTATACCATCTGATAGTAGATTGGCGAATTGTTGGGCCGAGCTGGATTTGAACCAGCGTAGACATATTGCCAACGAATTTACAGTCCGTCCCCATTAACCACTCGGGCATCGACCCAACGCCTAATTCATTTTAGACGTTCCATAATCAACTTCCTTTCGTCTCCCAAGTAGACTTGACAAATACATATCACTTGAAATCAAATATAACATTTGATATAAAATAGAAAGTCTCTTCTGAGTAGACTAATAGAAGGACTTGACAAATACGGATCACTTGATAGAAAATCCCACTCCTATAGTCTTTAGTCTTGGTATACCCCCAGAGGGACTTGAACCCTCGTTTTCTCCGTGAAAGAGAGAGGTCGTAACCACTGGACCATAGGGGCCTATGCCACCTTCATTCATAAATCAACTAGAAATAGGTAATAAGACAAATACCATAGGTAACTAAGGCCACCTTAACTTAATATAACTCAGGCCTGGAGCCGCCTTTAGGATTTAGGTGATGCATAGTATATAAATAAAAGGGAAAAACTCGTTAACTATTCTGAGGATTAATGGTAATCAAACTTTACCATTAAACTATACAATCTTGAAACTTGATTTCATTGGTCTTTCTCGTCTTTATCTTTCTGATTCCCAAAGGGTTATGCGTTGGATCCAAGATCCTTCACTCCGCAGTAGATTCAAGGTGGTTTACCAAACTATGATTTGTTCGGTCAAATTATATTGAGCCCTAAGTCATACTGTCAATTAACGACACGACAGGACAGGACAAGAGGGCAATAAAAGAAGAGAGAAGACGGAGATCTAGATTAGCTATACCCGCGTTAATAATAATATAAGTTAATAAATACAACATTCATACAGTTTTCTGGTATTCAATATTGAAGTAGATTAGAATATCTATGCCGTTATTATACATTATAATATAATTAATAAGTTTTGATATTATCAATCCCAAAGCATTGTAAGCCTAAGTGGGAGAATTGGGTTTCTAGGACTGTTTTATCAATTCTGTTTCGGTTGCATCTCTTAAAAATGACAATTAATTCAAGTTCAGTATAAATTTTTATTCCACCTATTTCATAGATTCCAGTCAAAGATTCATAGAATCCAAATTCCTCATTGCTAGATTTGATTTTGATGGATAATGCGCCAGCAAAAATGGTATTTTTTTTTTTTTTTTTAGAGAATTCGATATGGATGAATATAAATAACTGACAATTTCAAAATAATCCGGGATAGACGCAATGTCCACAATACCTGGATTTAATCAGATACAATTTGAAGGATTTTGTAGGTTCATTGATCAGGGTTTGACAGAAGAACTTTCTAAGTTTCCTAAAATTGAAGATACAAATCAAGAAATTGACTTTGAATTATTTTTGGAAAGATATCAATTGGTAGAACCCCTGATAAAGGAAAGAGATGCTGTGTATGAATCACTCACATATTCTTCTGAATTATATGTATCCGCTAGACTCATTTGGAAAAACGATAGGCGTAGGTATATCCAAGAACAAACAATTTTGATAGGAAAGATACCTCTAATGACTTCTCTGGGAGCGTTTATAGTAAATGGAATTTATAGAATTGTAATCAATCAAATATTGCAAAGTCCCGGTATTTATTACCAGTCAGAATTGAATGATAACGGAATTTCGGTCTATACCGGCACTATAATATCAGATTGGGGAGGAAGATTAGA
>JARVZY010006232.1:17500-27004 GCA_030686995.1 Artemisia argyi
AGCAGAGGCACGTTTACTTATGTTTTCTCATATGAATCTTTTGTCTCCAACTATTGGAGATCCCATTTCTGCACCAACTCAAGATATGCTTAGTGGACTCTATTTCTTAACGAGTGGAAATCGTCGGGGTATTTGTGTAAATAGGTATAATCCATGTAATCGTATAAACTATCAAAATGAAGATAATAACTATAAGTATACAAAAAAAAAAGAACCTTTTTTTTCTAATGCCTATGATGCAATTGGAGCTTATCGGCAAAAACGCATCAATTTAGGTAGTCCCTTGTGGCTGCGGTGGCGACTAGATCAACGCGTTATTGCTGCAAGAGAAACTCCCATCGAAATTCACTATGAATCTTTGGGGACCTATTATGAGATTTATGGACACTATCTAATAGTAAGAAGTATAAAAAAAGAAATTCTTTATATATATATTCGAACCACTCTCGGTCATATTTCTCTTTATCGAGAAATAGAAGAAGCCATACAGGGGTTTTGGCAGGGCTGTTGTAATTCTATGCTACCAGGGGGAATTCGAGTCTCACCGGGTTAACTAGGACTATAATTGCAATTGCGGAATTTCTACGTGAATCAAGATCTAGAAAAGGAAGTTTTACAATCACTGACTCAAACCCATTGTCAAATTCTACTCAGCGCAATATGGAGGTACTGATGGCAGAACGGCCCACTCAGGTCTTTCACAATAAAATGATAGACGGAACTGCCATGAAACGACTTATTAGTCGATTTATTGATCACTATGGAATAGGATATACATCACATATCCTGGATCAAGTAAAGACTCTGGGTTTCCGACAAGCTACCGCCGCATCCATTTCATTAGGAATTGATGATCTTTTAACAATACCTTCTAAAAGATGGCTAGTTCAAGACGCTGAACAACAAAGTTTTATTTTGGAAAAACACCATCATTATGGGAATGTACACGCGGTAGAAAAATTACGTCAATCGATCGAGATCTGGTATGCCACAAGTGAATATTTGCGACAAGAAATGAATCCTAATTTTCGGATGACCGATCCTTTTAATCCAGTCCATATAATGTCTTTTTCGGGAGCCAGAGGAAATGCATCTCAGGTACATCAATTAGTAGGTATGAGAGGATTAATGTCGGATCCCCAAGGGCAAATGATTGATTTACCCATTCAAAGCAATTTACGCGAAGGACTCTCTTTAACAGAATATATTATTTCTTGTTACGGAGCCCGTAAAGGAGTTGTGGATACCGCTATCCGAACATCAGATGCAGGATATCTCACGCGCAGACTTGTTGAAGTAGTTCAACACATTGTTGTACGTCGAACAGATTGCGGCACCGTCCGAGGTATTTCTGTAAGTCCTCGAAATGGAATGATGGCGGACAGGATTTTTATCCAAACATTAATTGGGCGTGTATTAGCAGATCATGTATATATAGGTTCGCGATGCATTGCTACTAGAAATCAAGATATTGGAGTTGGACTTGTCAATAGATTCATAACTTTTAGAGCACAACCAATCTCTATTCGAACTCCCTTTACTTGTAGGAGTACGTCGTGGATTTGTCAATTATGTTATGGCCGAAGTCCAGCTCATGACGACCTGGTCGAATTGGGAGAAGCTGTAGGTATTATTGCAGGTCAATCTATTGGAGAACCGGGCACTCAATTAACATTAAGAACTTTTCATACCGGCGGAGTATTCACAGGGGGTACTGCAGAACATGTGCGAGCCCCTTCTAATGGAAAAATAAAATTCAACGAGGATTTGGTTCATCCGACACGTACACGTCATGGACATCCTGCTTTTCTATGTTCTAGAGACTTATATGTAACTATTGAGAGTGAAGATATTATACACAATGTGTGTATTCCGCCCAAAAGTTTTCTTTTAGTTCAAAATGATCAATATGTAGAATCAGAACAAGTCATTGCTGAGATTCGCGCGAGAACATCCACTTTGAATTTGAAAGAGAAAGTTCGAAAACATATTTATTCTGACTCAGAGGGCGAAATGCACTGGAATACCGATGTGTACCATGCACCTGAATTTACATATGGTAATATTCATCTCTTACCAAAAACAAGTCATTTATGGATATTATTAGGGGAGCCCTGGAGATCCAGTCCAGGCCCCTGTTCGATCCATAAGGATCAAGATCAAATAAACGCTTATTCTCTTTCTGTTAAGCGAAGATATATTTCTAACCCCTCAGTAACTAATAATCAAGTTAGACACAAATTTTTTAGTTCGTATTTTTCTGGTAAAAATCAAAAAGGAGATAGGATTCCTGATTATTCAGAACTTAATCGAATGACATGTACTGGTCGTTGGAATCTCAGATATCCGTCCATTCTCGAGGGGAATTCTGATTTATTGGCAAAGAGGCGAAGAAATAGAGTCATCATCCCACTCGAATCGATTCCAGAAGGAGAGAACCCACTCATACCTTCTTCGGGTATCTCAATTGAAATCCCCAGAAATGGTATTCTCCGTAGAAATAGTATTCTTGCTTATTTTGATGATCCTCGATATATAAGAAAGAGCTCGGGACTTACTAAATATGAGACTAGAGAACTTAATTCAATCGTCAACGAAGAGGATTTGATTGAATATCGAGGAGTCAATGTACTTTGGCCAAAATACCAAAAGGAAGTAAATCCATTTTTTTTTATTCCCGTGGAAGTCCACATTTTGGCCGAATCTTCTTCCATAATGGTACGGCACAATAGTATTATTGGGGTAGATACACAAATAACTTTAAATCGAAGAAGTCGGGTAGGCGGATTGGTCCGAGTGAAGAAAAAAGCAGAAAAAATTAAACTGATAATCTTTTCTGGAGATATCCATTTTCCTGGAAAGACAAATAAGGCATTCCGATTGATACCACCAGGAGGGGGAAAACAGAATTCCAAAGAATACAAAAAATTGAAAAATTGGCTCTATATCCAACGAATGAAACTTTCCAGGTATGAAAAAAATTATTTTGTTTTGGTTCAACCTGTAGTCCCATATAAAAAAACAGATGGTATAAATTTAGGAAGACTTTTCCCGCCGGATCTCTTGCAGGAAAGTGATAATCTACAACTTCGAGTTGTCAATTATATCCTTTATTACGACCCAATTCTTGAAATTTGGGACACAAATATTCAATTAGTTCGGACTTGTTTAGTGCTGAACTGGGACCAAGACAAAAAGATCGAAAAGGCCTGTGCTTCCTTTGTTGAAATAAGGACAAATGGTTTGATTAGAGATTTTCTAAGAATCGACTTAGCGAAGTCCCCTATTTCGTATACCGGAAAAAGAAATGATCTGTCGGGTTCAGGATTGATCTCTGAGAATGGATCAGATCGCGCTAATGTCAATCCGTTTTCTTCCATTTATTCCTATTCCAATCCCAAGCCAAGGATTCAAGAATCCCTTAATCCAAATCAAGGAACTATTCATACGTTATTGAATCGAAATAAGGAATCTCAATCTTTGATAATTTTGTCATCATCTAATTGTTCTCGAATAGGCCCATTCAACGATGTAAAATCAACCAATGTGATAAAAGAATCAATCAAAAAGGACCTGCTCATTCCAATTAGGAATTCGTTGGGCCCCTTAGGAACAGGCTTTCCAATTTATAATTTTGATTTATTTTCCCATTTAATAACCCATAATCAGATCTTGGTAACTAACTATTTGCAACTTGATAATTTAAAACAGATTTTTCAAATACTTAAATATTATTTACTGGATGAAAATGGTAAAATTTATAATCCCTATTCGTGCAGTAACATCATTTTGAATCCATTGAATTTGAATTGGTATTTTCTCCATTACAATTATTGTGAAGAGACATCTACAATCGTTAGTCTTGGGCAGTTTCTTTGTGAAAATGTATGTATAGCCAAAAAAGGACCGCATTTAAAATCGGGTCAAGTTCTAATTCTTCAAGTTGACTCTGTGGTAATACGATCGGCTAAGCCTTATTTGGCTACTCCAGGAGCAACTGTTCATGGGCATTATGGGGAAATCCTTTACGAAGGAGATACATTAGTTACATTTATATATGAAAAATCCAGATCTGGTGATATAACCCAAGGTCTTCCAAAAGTGGAACAGGTGTTAGAAGTGCGTTCAATTGATTCAATATCGATGAATCTCGAAAAAAGGATTGAGAGTTGGAATAAATGTATAACAAGAATTCTTGGAATTCCTTGGGCATTCTTGATTGGTGCTGAGCTAACTATAGTGCAAAGTCGTATCTCTTTGGTTAATAAGGTCCAAAAGGTTTATCGATCCCAGGGGGTGCAGATACATAATCGGCATATAGAAATTATTGTACGTCAAATAACATCAAAAGTATTGGTTTCAGAAGATGAAATGTCTAATGTTTTTTCGCCCGGAGAACTTATTGGATTGTTGCGAGCGGAACGAATGGGGCGCGCTTTGGAAGAAGCGATCTGTTACCAAGCCGTCTTATTGGGAATAACAAGAGCATCTATGAATACTCAAAGTTTCATATCCGAAGCGAGTTTTCAAGAAACCGCTCGGGTTTTAGCAAAAGCAGCTCTCCTGGGGCGTATCGATTGGTTGAAAGGCCTGAAAGAAAACGTTGTTCTGGGGGGGATGATACCTGTTGGTAGCGGCTTCAAAACACCATCAAACGAACCTAACAACATTCCTAACAACATTGCCTTTGAACCCCAAAAAAAGAATCTATTAGAGGGGGAAATGAAAGATATTTTGTTTTACCATAGAAAATTATTAGATTCTTGCCTTTCAAAGAATTTCCATGATACACAAGAACAATCTTTTTTTTAGGATTTAATGATCCATAAGAGCAGATTAACCCCTTTCTTTTCTCTTTTAAAAGGATCCGTTGGTCCAGTCATTTGATTTGATAATAGTAATAAAAAAATAACAAATAGAAAAGAATAATGGCTTGAACTGTGTATCGACGCCAATCTACGGTAGCAGAGAAGGTTCCATCGGAACAATTATTTATTTCAGGGTACCTCTTCGCTTTTTTTTCAAATCAAAGGGGGGAGGCAGTGTGGGGAGAAATGACAAGAAGATATTGGAACATTAATTTAGAAGAGATGATGGAAGCAGGAGTTCATTTTGGCCATGGTACTAGGAAATGGAATCCTAAAATGGCACCTTATATCTCTGCAAAACGTAAAGGTATTCATATTATAAATCTTACTAGAACTGCTCGTTTTTTATCAGAAGCTTGTGATTTGGTTTTTGATGCAGCAAGTAAGGGAAAACAATTCTTAATTGTTGGAACTAAAAATAAAGAAGCTGATTCAGTAGCATGGGCTGCAATAAGGGCTAGGTGTCATTATGTTAATAAAAAATGGCTCGGTGGTATGTTAACAAATTGGTCCACTACAGAAACGAGACTTCATAAGTTTAGAGACTTGAGAACCGAACAAAAAACAGGGGGACTCAACCGTCTTCCGAAAAGAGATGCGGCTATGTTGAAAAGACAATTATCTCATTTGCAAAAATATCTGGGCGGGATTAAATATATGACAGGGTTACCCGATATTGTAATCATCGTTGATCAGCACGAAGAATATACGGCCCTTCAAGAATGTATCACGTTGGGAATTCCAACAATTTGTTTAATCGATACAAATTGTGACCCTGATCTCGCAGACATTTCGATTCCAGCGAATGATGACGCTATATCTTCAATCCGATTAATTCTTAACAAATTAGTATTTGCAATTTGTGAGGGACGTTCTGGCTATATAAGAAATCCGTGATTAATAATAAGATAAATAACTTATTTCATTTCGGAACCTTCATAGATTTATCGAATCGGTTACTATTTCTTAATCTCAAAAAAGAGATAAAAATAACAAGGAATATAATTTGATTAGTTGGTATTCAAAATATACGATTCAAGTAGTCAAGTCGAGAAAGAGATGGTTGAATCAAAATAATTTTGTTTAAAGTTCTATTTTTGTCAGAGGGCAATATGAATGTTCTATCATGTTCCATCAACACACTAAACGGATTATATGATCTATCCGGTGTGGAAGTAGGCCAACATTTTTATTGGAAAATCGGGGGTTTCCAAGTCCACGGCCAAGTACTTATTACTTCTTGGGTTGTAATTGCTATCTTATTAGGTTCAGCCGCTCTAGCCGTTCGGAACCCACAAACCATTCCGACCGGTGGTCAGAATTTCTTCGAATATGTCCTTGAATTTATTCGAGATGTGAGTAAAACTCAAATTGGAGAGGAGTATGGTCCTTGGGTTCCTTTTATTGGAACTATGTTTCTATTTATTTTTGTTTCTAATTGGTCAGGCGCCCTTTTACCTTGGAAACTCATACAATTACCTCATGGGGAGTTAGCCGCACCCACGAATGATATAAATACTACTGTTGCTTTGGCTTTACTCACGTCAGTGGCATATTTCTATGCGGGTCTTAGCAAAAAAGGATTAAGTTATTTCGGGAAATATATTCAACCAACTCCAATTCTTTTACCTATTAACATCTTAGAAGATTTCACAAAGCCCCTATCACTTAGTTTTCGACTTTTCGGAAATATATTAGCTGATGAATTAGTAGTTGTTGTTCTTGTTTCTTTAGTACCTTCGGTGGTTCCTATCCCTGTCATGTTCCTTGGATTATTTACAAGTGGTATTCAAGCTCTTATTTTTGCAACTTTAGCCGCGGCTTATATAGGTGAATCCATGGAAGGCCACCATTGACTAGTTTTCTAAATAGTCTTTTTTTTTTTAGTTTAATCTAAGGCAATGTGTGCATGGCTAAAAAAATTTACTTAGGGAATAAAAATATACAACTACACTATATACGATCTCGAGTAATAGAAAAAAAGATTACAATAAAGATTACAATATTGATATTAGAGTAGAAAAAAAGGAAAGAGATCTCAAAGATCTTTTTCCTAAAATTCCCATTTGGTCCATTTATACCATAATAAAACCTTCCCCTCAATGAATATTCAATTTAGATTGGTCATCCAATCCGAATATTCACTATTTGGACTCCTAATTTGACTAAGAAGTCTTGCGATATTACGACGTGTTATTAAATAAAAAGGATGTTCTATCAAACGATTCGCCTTTTGAGTTGATTTTATTCAACGATTGACCAAACGAAAATATTAATAAATAATCAATTATATGAACTTAGATCAATCAAATTAATTTCTATGTAACGATTCGGCCCAATGAATTTATCCATTGATTATCTTATCAATTTAGGTTGCAGGATAATGATAAACAAGGGGGAAGGGAAAGGAAAATTTATAACAAAGGGGATTCATAAATGGTTCGTAGAGGGAAGGTCGAACTAGGTATATGGAATTGAATGGCGATAAGTTAACTCTTGTCAAGGGTTAGACGCATCCTTATTAAATCCGATTGCATTCAAGATGAAGAAAGAGTGGGTTTACATTGTGGAAGAAAGACATGTATATGTGATATTAGATATTGACTAGTTATATACGAGCTAAAGATATATCTAAATTTCCCTACTAATCGAATATGAGTGTAGATGGGGATTCTATAGAAGTCCTTCTGTCTCATATGTGACTGTGAGTTGAAGATGAAGTCAATAAAAAAATCGAAGAATTCAAAGTCAAAGAGCGGTTCGGGACAAAGAAACGGAAAAACTAAAGTTGTATGGATTCACAAAGACTTTCTCGAGAGAAACTAAAAAAGAGATATCAAAGTAGTTTTGATAATTCAAGAATGTTATTACTTGAATTCGAAGTTCGTAGTTACTTTGACTGGATGAATCGTAGCAATCGAATAATTAAGTCATAGTTCATTGGTTGAATGTATCATTAACCATTTTTTTTTTGGTACGAGGAACTTATCATGAATCCACTGATTTCTGCCGCTTCCGTTATTGCTGCTGGATTGGCTGTAGGGCTTGCTTCTATTGGACCTGGAGTTGGTCAAGGTACTGCTGCGGGTCAAGCTGTAGAAGGTATCGCGAGACAGCCCGAGGCGGAGGGAAAAATACGAGGTACTTTATTGCTTAGTCTAGCTTTCATGGAAGCTTTAACAATTTATGGCTTGGTTGTAGCATTAGCACTTTTATTTGCTAATCCTTTTGTTTAATATTAGAAATATGAAAAATTTTTATTTTTCATATTTTATTGCCTTGGACTTGTGCTTTGCTTTTTCGAATTATATAAAGATTTCATTCCTAGAATTACTTATTCGTTGAGAAAATAACCCACGGGAAGGGCTGATTTGCGGATGAGGAATTAGCATACAAACTCGCTTTCATCCTTCCCGTTTGTGTTCGTAGGCCTTTTAAGAGGGGTTGCAACCAAGAAGGTAATTCAATATTTCTAAATCTAATAGATTTTTGATTCGATTTAGAAAGTAGGAAACTAGAAATATATAGATATAGGGCAAAGTAATACAAAAAGAACTCTGTTCGATTTTTTAGTCTATCTATAGAGGAGATCATATGAAAAATGTAACCGATTCTTTCGTTTCTTTGGGCCAATGGCCATCCGCCGGGAGTTTCGGGTTTAATACCGATATTTTAGCAACAAATCTAATAAATCTAAGTGTAGTGCTTGGGGTCTTGATCTTTTTTGGAAAGGGAGTGTGTGCGAGTTGTTTATTTCAAGAATAGGCTGGATCCAACCAGATGTACTTTTTCTCTTATAACTAGGAAAGTTATACCTAAGAAAGAAGGGTGCATGATCTCGCGAATTACTTCTGAATAAATTCAGAAATCATATGTAAGAACTATAGCATTTCGTAATTTATTGGAAAATCCACTTTGATTCTCTATCAACCAATAATATGGGCCCATTAACATGGTTAAAGCTAAACTGTTTGAAGTCCAGACGCAGCATGGTACTCTTTCTACCACTATGTTAATATAGAGATGGTTTCAAATAAATAATTTTTATCAATAGAGAACACTCATATTGATAAAATGATTTGAACTACTTATTGGGGATTTTATCCCCTTTTTTAGCCAATGCTGAATCGATGACCTATGTATTGTGTATAAAGTAAGAAAAACTTCTTGGATTAAAAAAGTAAACAATTTTGCTGACAATTACATATTTTTTGTTTGGTCAGAAGAGTCCTCCGAATTTTTTTGTCTTGGATTAGTTTGAGATTTTGATTTCATTTTGGAATATGACAAGAGAATAGAGGATAGGCTCATTACATTAACAAGAAAGATATGGTAATTTACATTGAGCGTGAGAGCCAAATGAATCGAAAGATTCATGTTTGGTTCGGGAAGGGATCATGGAATTTTTGAAATGAATGGAAAGATAATCTACTTTCATTAAGTGATTTATTAGATAATCGAAAACAGAGAATCTTGAAGACGATTAAAAATTCAGAAGAATTGCGCGAGGGGGCCATCGAACAGCTGGAAAAAGCCCGGACTCGCTTACGTAAAGTAGAAATAGAAGCAGATCAGTTTCGTGTGAATGGATACTCTGAGATAGAGCGAGAAAAATTGAATTTGATTGATTCAACTT